>JAEQML010053264.1:0-40566 GCA_016904865.1 Pissodes strobi | reverse complement strand
GTTGGTTTCCTGTAAACTGTGTAGTCGATGGATAAGTCGTCTTTTTTTATAATTAAAAGGTCCAGGAAGGGCAGTTGACCGTTTGCTTCTACCTCAAGTGTAAATTGTATTCGGTGGTGTATTTTGTTGAGCTCTTCTAAGAACAGGTCTAGATTCGCTCTACCGTGTGGCCATATAATGAAAATGTCATCCACATATCGCTTCCAAAAGGTTGGCTTCATTTGGGCATTCTTCAGAGCTTCAGTTTCGAAGTATTTCATAAACAGGTTGGCGACGACTGGAGAAAGTGAAGATCCCATTGGGGCACCGTCTGTTTGTCGATATATATTTTCTCAAAACACACAAAAAAAACTAGTTATTAAATTTAAACTTTTCGCCATCTAGAGTTTTTTCACGACACGTCTCTATCTAATATTTTACTACTCTAAAACCGATTAATCTGGGGGAATCAAAATTTCGTAAATTAGGTAGGTTACGAACACAACATACCAAAAAATTTCATCGTTAGGATTTAAAATGCCGAACTGGTGGTTTTTTCGATTTTCAGTCTGGGAAACTACTCCAGTCGTATGCACAGTTATATTTTCAAAAAAGAAAAACAATCCCAGATTCATAAACCTCGATATTTCTGCTATAAAATAGCATAATAACAACAATTTTCCGTACGAGATGGAGAAATAGGAGAAAATCGATGTTAAAGGAAAGCATGCAGACCATATTTGAATAGATTGCTTTGCTTGTGAAGCATTATAGTACATTTTAATTAATAGGTCTTGCAATATTTTGACATGACGTTTAGTTTAAAATATATAAATTGCGTTAAATATCTTTGAAAATGGTTTGAAGCTGAAAAATGGGTCAGGATTGGATGGATCGGAAAATTTTTGTGACTTAAGAAGTCAATTAAATAATGGTGTTTTCCCAATATTTTTATCCCACATATAGCTCTATTAATATTATTATTATTGTTATTTACCCAACAAAGCAGTTAATTCACCAACGTTCTTCCCGCCAATAACATTCTTACAGTCTTGACACTGCCACCTTCCAAACGCCTTATACGGATTTACAGGAGTGACTATCCCTCTGCACATTTTACACAGTATGGAACCCATGTAAGTACCAAATTCGGACGGATCTTTACATCTGGCGCACTTGCACATAAAGTGTTTTGTCTTGTACAAATGGAACAACCTTGTGGTGGTACCCCATATGATTCTGGTGTACGAGTGGAAGATTTCCGATTCTTTTGGAATGAATAGTGCCGCTTTCACTACCATGTGCTGCTGGTCATCGAACACATGGATCGTATTTGGGACGCACGAATGATTTGCTAGACTTCCCAAAGGATATAGCCCTAAAATTGAAATAACATAGTAATATCGAATAATTTTTGTCAATTTGAATTCAGTCAAAGAACAAAATGGATGAAATAAATGCTTGCCTTCAAAGGTGACGTAGAACATTATGGTACTGATTTTATTTTCTAGGAAGTATGCGAAAATGCAACATTTTACCTCCAGCAACAAAATTCTCTAGATAAAGATGTTTTATATAGATATTTTTCAAAAAGTATATTTAAAATAGAGCTTGTTGGTTGTTGTTTTGCAAAAAGCAGGCCTGTCAGTTAAATATAACTGTTTAGCTGCGTTTTCGATAACAAGAAACGGCTTCGACGAGCAATACATGGGGTATTGCTTTCTCATATAATAATGTTTCATAATGATTTCAAAATTTGAATTTAAAACTGAACAAAGGATAAAAAATATAATAAGCAATCAAGGAATCATCTATTAAAATAGGTACATAACATTAAGAAACCCCCTATATATATGAGATGATTTTATGTTACTGTTTCCCGGAAATTCTTATTGTTACGTTTTTCCCGTGGGTTCTTAACAGAATTACAACTTTGCTTTGAATATTCGGGAAGTATTCCGACGCCACTCTATATGATCTCGACGAGGCCATCGAGACAATTCCAGCGATCCTGAAACTTCGCGACCGGCCGGGCGATGAGTCATACAGACAGGGAAGCGAGCGGCACGGCGGCGGCTAGTTTTATAGGGTAGCACAAAAACGTTCGGATGGTTGTATAGGCTAGCCGTAACATTGCCTCCCTCTTAATTCTGATCGTCCCGATCAGCTACTTCATGCCCGTGATATGCTTTCAACCTGTCGAGGTGGACAACTGTCAGTTTGCTCCTGGGGCTACGCTGAATTCTATACACAACGTCATTATTTCTTTTAATGACCGTATAGGGTCCTTCCCATACTGGTGTTAGCTTGGAGATCATATCGAGCCTTCATTCGGTCACTAGCGAGACGTTCAAACGGTAGTCCCCCATCATTCTGTTTCATCTTCCCACTGGATCTTGTCTGAGGTCCTTCACTTGAGGCACAGGTTGAACACTGTGTAATGAACGCCGATTTACCCTAATCCTTTACTTACTGTATTTTTCGGCCGTTTCGTCAATCTTTGTTCATTAGCTGTAAACGGGTTCGCAGTACCAGTGTGTTGACACCCTAATTTCGACGTAAAATAATTTCCTTTACATATGGGCAACCACCCATATTCCGCTACCTAGTTGAAAACCACTTTATGCCTCTTACCAGCACTTACTTTCTATTCTCAAGTATATTAAATATAATTAAATAAATATAAGCCACATCAATGATGTTTTTGAAATTGTTAAAATAAGTGAAAGGGAGCTTTTTTATAGTGGCTAAATTTATTCGCTTAAATTTTTAATATGACCTCGTATCTACAGCTTCAGACAATCAGAACTGGCACAATAAATGAAAATGACACTGGTATTATTAATTAGACACTGTGAATTTTTTCAGTGTAGCAACTTTCCTAAAAGATTGTATTTTCCTAGCCAGTCAAAAATATGGAATAATAAAATAATTTCGGTCAGCGATATTCTTGTCTGCAGTGAATTAATTAAATAAAATGCGAAGTATTATAACATTAATTATTTAATGGGCTACTCTTGAAATTATCAAATACTACATTAAATGTTTCCCAATATACAGGCCTCATCATTTAAATTTGCTTACTATCGAAATTTAACACTCAATTGTTTTTACCGAAACAATCCTGAAATTCTTGCCAACAGGCAACGCTACATGTTTTCAAATATACAGCAATTTTTTATGCTTTAAGAATTACATTTATAGTCTAACTCGAGTACTGAAATGTTTTACTGAAACTCATGAATTTCTTGCACAAAGTCAACAATAAAGATTTTCAAATATACTAACAATTTTTATGCTTTAAGATTAGATTTACTCTCTAACTCGAATACTGAAATGTGATACTGAATTATTCATGAATTTCTTGCAAACATGCACCGATAAATGTTTTCAAATATACTAACAATTTTTATAACTAAACTTACAGTCTATCTCAACGTGAACTCGGAACCTGTCGCCGTTGCTCCCTTTTCTTGGATTTGAACGTCTTAACTCTCGATAAATGACGATGGCTCACCCCGTTACTTTTCTTTACTTTTCGAATCGTTGACATGAATTCAATTATTTATTTCGTTATTTCCACGAGCCCTTAAACTGAAAGGCACTACTCTCGGTTTGGTCACAACTAAGACCATATTATCGACGACAAAATTACTAATTTAACTTTTTAAACTTTTTAAATGAAATTCAGCATAGCGGCTCGCTACATCTGGTCTTTCTTATAACATTTTGAATTTGGCCATAGTGACCCACTGCAACTGGAATGGAGAATAAGACCTATTTTTCTTCGATATAATCATGCTTTTATAGCAGAAATTTTTACGCGTTTTGTCCCCCAGAAAAATCCAGAATCTCCGGCCACCTACGAAACGCGTGATATTTCGCAACTTTCGAGGCGTGTCTTTCTCCCAAAAATACCTGGAATTTTTGCCTGCCGCAATTAGAACATTGGTGATGACGCAAGACGCTTCTTTTCCGCCGAAAACAGCTAGTCGCGTTTTAACTGGGTTTTTTCCACTCTGGACCCAAATGAGGTCATTCAATTGCTTTTCAAGGTAACACTGCAAAGTTCACTCAAGTCATCGACTTGGATGACGAACATTTCTGGCAACGCCTATTGACCAATGGAGTTCTTTTTATCAAGATTTTCGGGGGAAACTGCATGAATGCCGAATTAAGTGGTGGAATAGTCCGCGCGCAAAACCGTGTCTAGTGAACTTGAATTTCCTATCGGTTTTTGGATTTATAGTCCAAGGGCAAATGACTTCCAATATTTATTTTTTTCATTTGAACGATTAAAATTTAACTAAAAGTTTTACATTTCTTCAGTTAAATCGGGTGCCCTGGACATCACAACTGCTGACACCATGATTTCACATCCTGGCAGTAGTTGACCCAGTAAAATCTGTCGCGGATCTTGTCAATCATTTTGTTCACTCCTAGATGAGCACCAAACTTTCTATTATGTACTTCGTCCAGAACTTCCGCTACCCTCTTCTTTGGCACCACTAACTGCGTCTTCACTACTTTGCCATCGGCGCTTTCCCAGGCTCGTTTAAGGAGTCCATTTTCAACTACCAGGGAGTCCCACTGAGCCCACAGAGATTTAAAAGTAGATCCCTTAGTTGAAATATCTCTCCAGCTTGGTCTTGGTTGACGTTCTTCCTTAGCTTTTAGTAGCAGTGCTATTTCATTATCCTCAAGCTGATCTTTCTTTAGTTGCTCTGTGGTCCACTGCTGATCAACCTTAAACTTGATTCGCCTAATGGGAGTGACCCCTTCTCGTTGGTCAATTCTTTGGCGATGTTTATAATTATCCTCACATGACCTTCTGGATAAAGCATCTGTATTACTATGCCATCTTCCTTCCCTGTGCTTAGCCTTAAAGTTATATTGTTTCAACTCTTCCTGACTTGGCTTTGAACTGCTGTTGTCTCTGGATGGAGCTGTAGGTCGTAGTTGTACTGGACAGTCTCTCTTAAAATGCCCAATGTTGTCACATATATAGCACTGATTTGGAACATTTCGGTTACGTGGCCTATCTTCTAGTGGCTCCCGGAATCTTTGTACTTGACAGTCTCTTTTGAAATGTCCAGTCCTGCCGCATCTATAGCACTGATTTATAGCCTTTCGATTACATGGTCTAACTTCTGTTGGCTCCCGTAATATCCGTACTCGACAGTCCCTTCTGAAATGTCCAGTCTTTCCACATCTATAACACTGATTTGATGTATTTCGGTTACGTTGCCTATCTTCTATTGGCTCCTGGAATCTTTGTACTCGACAGTCCCTTTTGAAGTGTCCAGTCTTGCCACATCTATAGCACTGATTACGGTTGTATGGCCTAACTTCTAGTGACTCCCGGAATCTCCCCGTGGCCTGAAGAACTTCGGTTAATTTCTTCAAAATACCGCCCATTTCAGTTAGTTCACAACTGTTCGCCAAATTTTCTTCCTTGATGGATACGTCCCTGATTGCTGGCTTAGAGATGTTACAGGCCGCCTCGATTTCCAGAGCTCTACCCAAAACTTCACGGCTGTTATCAAACTTGGCTAGACGTAACATCTTCTGAGTTTCTGGATCTCTGACACCGTCCACAAAATATTCAGCAACAAGTTCCTCTTGAAATTCTTCCGTTGCTCCCGGATAGGCCAACTGAATGAGACGTCTGACGTCTGCCTCAAACTCTTGCAGGTTTTCACCAGGCTTCTGATGTCGGGACTTAACTTGTGCCTGATAGAGCTGTCTTCTATGTTGGTCGCCAAATCGTCTCTCCAGGACAGCTACAAGTATGTCATATTTCCCCTGTTGGCTGATGGGAATTGTCTGCAGTAGTTCCAGGGCAGATCCACGAAGCGCTACCACTAGTGATGTAGCCATTTCTTCATTATTCCAACCGTTGGCAACAGTAGCGGCTTCAAATTGCCTTTTGTACATTGTCCAGGATGTTTGACCGTCATAGGGTGGAGGTTTAATATGTTGTCCTGTGGCGAATACCCTCTCGGTGGGTCCTTGATTTTTTAGTCTGGAAACTTCTGCTTGTAGATTCTTCATTTCTTTCTGTACGTCTCCTACTTCTTTTTGTACAGTTACAACTTCTTTTTGTATATTGTTTACTTCTTTTTCAAATTTCTCATTTTGTCCGTCCAATATTTTCTGTAATTTTCCTTGCTCGCCTATAATTACATCCAGCATCCATTTCTGCAGCTGTTCCTGTTCTGCTTGCCTTCTACCTTCATCCTCTTCCCGTTCCGCTTGCCTTTTATCTTCTTGATCT
Source organism: Pissodes strobi (assembly GCA_016904865.1). Classification (NCBI taxonomy): domain Eukaryota; kingdom Metazoa; phylum Arthropoda; class Insecta; order Coleoptera; family Curculionidae; genus Pissodes; species Pissodes strobi. The sequence continues at coordinate 34,310 of JAEQML010053264.1, read as the reverse complement.
TGAAAAATTTTCTGAAGCCTGTTCTGTTCTATTTGCCTTCTATCTTCTTGGTCTTGTAAAATTTTCTGAAGCCGGTCCTGTTCTGCTTGCCTTCTACGTTCATCCTGTTCCCTTTCCGCTTGTCTTTTATCTTCTTGATCTTGTAAAATTTTCTGAAGCCGGTCCTGTTCTGCTTGTCTTTTACGTTCATCTTCTTCCCGATCCGCTTGCCTCCCAGCATTTAAATTTTCCATGAAATCAGCCAACATTTTATTTATTTGCTCCATTTCTGCCGTTTGTTGCCTCGTATTGACCATAGAATGTTATACATTTTTCACAGAATCCACCAATCAAAACGGTCTCTCGTTGAGGTACTTGTGCGCTCTTCTCTCCTCGAAGAATACTTCAAAGTCCGGTCCCTTCACAATCCAACTTCTGACACCAAATGTTACGTTTTTCCCGTGGGTTCTTAACAGAATTACAACTTTGCTATTTTCAACTGATACTCTCTTTATTCACTACCACTGTATACAATTTAACACTCTAAACTACTCTTAAAACTTTACAACTAATATCTATTCAACACTCAATGGTTAACTGAACTAACTGACTGACTAACATTCGCCTTAGGTCTGCTTATATATAATCTTAAATCTATCACGAATATTCGGGAAGTATTCCGACGCCACTCTATATGATCTCGACGAGGCCATCGAGACAATTCCAGCGATCCTGAAACTTCGCGACCGGCCGGGCGATGAGTCATACAGACAGGGAAGCGAGCGGCACGGCGGCGGCTAGTTTATAGGGTAGCACAAAAACGTTCGGATGGTTGTATAGGCTAGCCGTAACATTATTTATGACCAATTTTAATTAGTATGAATATCATAAGAGGTTTTTACGACATTTATCTTGAAAAATACTCAAAATTACTGTATTTCGTTTAAACGAAGCACTAGATGCAAAAATACCAAGATATATTTTTTTTAAATAAATAATAAATTTTAAAAAGCTGAACATGAATAGCAACTGGCGACACTATCAAAATTAACGGTATAAATTTAAATAAAATGGCTCTATTCTTTTATGAAATATATAAAAAAGCGCAAAAAAAATTAGCATTTCATTTCCCGCGTCTAAGAGATGAAGCCGTCGAGGTGCTAACCTTGTACAGGGTCCGCCAACGAGGACTGAACAGGGCATTATTTTTGACTTTCCTTGTATTTTTGGAGGAAACGAAAATAGCAGTTCGATGGAACTTTTTTCGTAGAATTTTAAAATGTCGCTTAGAAAACAACTGAACCTCAAACAAAAGAGTTGCTGCGTACATTCTTACTGTATATTATTGCATATTTGGATTGTGCGAAAAAGTCTAGACATATTTCATGAATAATGTCCTATACCTATCTCTAACGGTTTTTGAAATATTGACAGTTGAATATCGACCATGTGCCAAGTTTGACAGCTTGTAAAATCTAAACGGCTAAAGATAGAACAAAACGGTTTGCACTTTCCTATATTGGTTTTTCATAAGCTGTTGTATGACACTAACTTTTTATTTAACCAGGGGTTAAATTTATCCGGGATTTTTTAACCTCGGGTTAAATCTAAAGTTAGTGTCATACAACAGCTTATGAAAAACCAATATAGGAAAGTGCAAACCGTTTTGTTCTATATTTAGCCGTTTAGATTTTACAAGCTGTCAAACTTGGTACATGGTCGATTTTAAACTGTCAATATTTCAAAAACCGTTAGAGATATGTATAGGACATTATTCATGAAATATGTCTAGACTTTTTCGCACAATCCAAATATGCAATAATATACAGGGTATTCCATTTCAAAAAACAAGAATGTACGCCGTACATTCTTGTCATCTTTTGTTTGAGGTTTAGTTGTTTTCTAAGCGACATTTTAATATTCTACGAAAAAGTTACATCGAACTGCTATTTTCGTTTCCTCCAAAAATACAAGGAAAGTCAAAAATAGTGCCCTGTTCAGTCCTCGTTGGCGGACCCTGTATATCTTTTTCCTGCGTGAAATCACTTGAGAAATCACAGTCTAAAAAGTATCATGATGCATTAAGTTACACCCTATATAATATATTTCTATAATAATTCAGTCAAGATTATGCCCAAAATATTCTCCTTTCATTTCTCTGCTTCGTTCTCCCCTAAGAGACGCTATTTTATTGGCTGTTAAATTGAAAGATGGGATTACAATGATAAAAGGATTTCTGAAACTTTTAAGGTCCCCTTTCATTTCGGGTAATTAACGGGCGATAATGATAATAAAACAATAAAGATACCTACTCAAAGGATCTGCTTTAGTACTCTCCTAAGTTTTAATTATTATCAATGTTCAATTATAATACAGGGTTTTCATTTATATTTTGACACCCACCTACCAGAGTTTATTTTCTCTTTATGCTATGTTATGAGTTTGAGAAAAACTGTTTATAGATACTAAAATTGTAGTATTTTCCGTACGGTCTTCTGACCTGTTTTATATTCAAAGATGAAAACCCTGCACGTCATAACGTTTTAACCTCTTGAAAATACAATGACAGTTGACACATGTCAGTTGACGAATCAAAATACCCAAAAATAAATAAATAAATAATAATAATAATAATAATAATAATAATAAACTCGTTTGAAATGGTTAAAAAATGGCAGGTTACATTTGAGATATTTCAATACTCGATGAAAAAAAAACGAAAACGATTTAAATGGTCTAGCTCACGTGTTAACAGATCTAAGTCGTGCCTGAACTTTATAGCAAAATTGTGGAGTTTACAAAAATCTATGAATTAAAAATAATTTTACATATACAGGGTGAGTCACAAATAAGTTATAGTAAAATATGTAGGTACTTTTTTTAAATAGGACACCCTAGAAAGAGCTTTACTTTGATATCTCGCTTTTTAATTTTCGGTGCGGTGCCACGTAATTAATATTTTAATGAAAAATGTTGGATTACAAAGGGTCCGTTTAAAGGGCCGTAGTTTTCTATGGATTCACGCTAAAGCAGGGAAATATTTTTATAGTTAGTCTAAGGTACCTTATACAGGGTGTCCGGAAATTGCATCGCCAAATTACAGAGGGTGATTTTACATAAGAAAACATGAACATTTATTCATATGAACATGGGTCCGAAAATGCATAGTTTCCAAGATACAGGGTGTCAAACTTTTTATAAAAAATCAGTTTTTTGTTAATATCTTAACTATGATGTTACTGATTTTGTTGAAATTTGGCAGGGTTATCTGTAGTAACAAGGGGCTTATTTTGCCATAATTATATTAAAAATATAAAGTCCAGTGGCGTCGCGGAGGACATCATACCGAATATTATTGACAAAAAACGTGTGCGCCGCTGACTTTTTCAAACATTTTATATTTTTTTCGTATTAAGCAACTAAAAATACAATATTTTTGATTCTGTTGTTTTCGTATCTTGCGTCATCTTCGATAAAAAAAGTAAAAACCGGTTTATTACATTTCCAAACTTTTTTGATAAAATCGATATTTTTATTTATATCTTAAAAATGTTTTTACCGATTTTGTTGAAATTTAATAGGGTTATCTGTAGTAATAGGCGGCTCATTTAGCCTTTACTAGATTAAAAATATAATGTCCAGTGGCGTCCCGGGGGGCATCATGCCGAATATTATTGACAAAGAAATGTGCGCCACTGACTCTTTCAAACATTTTATATTTTTTTCGTATTAAGCAGATAAAAATACAACATTTTTGTTTCATAAATTATTTTCTTAATCTGCTTCGTTTTCGAGAAAAAAATTAAAACCAGTTTATTACATTTCTTTAGGGCCCCAAATTCTACATCAAAGGCTGTAATAAATTGGTTTTATTTTTTTTTCTCGAGAACGAAGCAAAATACGAATACAAATTAAGAAACAAAAATGTTGCATTTTTAGTTGCTTAATACGAAAAAAATATAAAATGTTTAAAATAGTCAGTGGTGCACATTTCTTTGTCAATAATATTCGGTATGATGCCCCCCGGGACGCCACTGGACATTATATTTTTAATCTAATAAAGGCTAAATGACCCGCCCATTACTGCAGATAACCCTATTAAATTTCAACAAAATCGGTAAAAGCATATTTAAGATATAAATAAAAATATCGATTTTATCAAAAAAGTTTGGAAATGTAATAAATCGGTTTTTACGTTTTTTATCGAAAACGACGTAAGATACGAAAACAACTCTAGTATCAAAAATATTGTATTTTTAGTTGCTTAATACGAAAAAAATATAAAGTGTTTGAAAAAGTCAGCGGCGCACACTTTTTTTGCCAATAATATTCGGTATGATGCTCTCCGGGACGCCACTGGACTTTATATCTTCAATTTAATTAAGGCTAAATGAGCCCCCTTGTTACTACAGATAGCCCTGCCAAATTTCAACAAAATCAGTAAAATCATATTTAAGATATTAACAAAAAACTGTTTTTTTATAAAAAGTTTGACACCCTGTATCTTGGAAACTATGCATTTTCGGACACCAGTGTTCATGTTTTCTTATGTAGAATCACCCTCTGCAATTTGGCAATGCAATTTCCGGACACCCTGTATAATTCCCAGTGATAATTTGTAATTTTTTTGTACAGAGTGTTTGTTATTCCATGGAATTTTTGCTGAATATGTCCTATACCTAAACCCTTTATTTTTTGATGTGTAAACATTTTACGCGGCGGTAAAGAGTCCGGAAATTTCGGATTTTTATACAACTTCACCATTTAAAATCGTTTTTAAACGGAATTTAGACGATAAAAAAGCATATTTTAAATTAAACGAACTGTCAAAAGTATTATTCAAATGCCCAGACGTTTAAAACAATATTGAGTCATAGCCCTCTTGTAAAATTTGCAATATTTGGTTATTGACTTTGTCAAATCAATGGATACCGGCCCAAGATGACTAGCTGGTAGTGAATAAGCTGTGTCCATAGGTTGGTGTTATTCCTGGTGGCATTAGATTTTCGTGTCGAATTTGTGCAGTGAATTAATCCACTCCGATTGAAGCTGTCAGTAAGTATTATTAAAGAATTTTAACTAATATTATAAATGCGAATGTGTTTGTTTGTTTGTTTCTTACGCTTTCATGCATAAACTACTCAACCGATCATCATGAAATTTGGACAGATATTTTCAATAGTATAGTAAAGGACATAGGATACTTCTAGCTTTTACCCGCGGCTTCGCTCGCGTTGATTATTACGATTAGTTTTGATGTGTAAACATCTTACGCGGCGGTAGGAGGGCAAATCTTCGCAAATGGGACGGAAATGTGCATGCAGATGGGGGTGGAAATGTGTAAACGGCTGTAACATCATAACCATGCGCAGTGATTTTATGAAGGCTGCTCAAATATTTGTGCATGTCGATATAGGATATGTTTACACATCAGTGTCTTGCTCGAGTACTAGCAGACTCGCTCATTTATTAAAAAACATTATACGCGACGTTGGCCCAATGTATAGAATTACCCATGTCTTTACGGTCTAGTAAACAGTTTTCAACAGGTCTAGTGGTGTAGTGATCAGACTATTTGCTTCTGATAAAGACTGCCTGGGTTCGATTCCCGTTGGTGGCAAGACATGCTTTCTTTATTTTTTTAAGGTTGTTTGTTCCTTTTTCCATTTGGGTTAGTTTTGTTTGGATGCGCCCCGGAGCAAGCGAAGCGAGTGGAGGGTCATGGGTCAAATTAACATAACTCTTTTACGTTCTCACCCTTCCTTGAAACTTATCCCCTGCTAACGGAATATTTATGTTTTTCGCGCATGACTATGTGCCTTAACGGCTTACCCGATTTTAATGATCAAAGTCTCGTCGAATATTGGCTTCGCACGTGTTATTGTAGTCTCTATAAAAATAAAATAATACAAATCCAAACGTCCCATTACCCCATAAGTATTTATCTATACTCTGCACTCATGGAGACGTGCGACGTTTTTGAAAATACCGCCAACTGTCGAGTAACGTACTGAATCCAAAGGTGAAATAATTTGACAGATGTTTTACTACGGCGATCCTTTTGTCAGGTTGATGTTTTTAATTATTAATGGTGGGTCCTCATGTGGATAATATTACGCCAGCGTAACGGCATTCCGTGATCTGGTTGATTCTTTGACAAGGGAAGGGAGTGGACAGATAATCTCGCTTTACGGCAGCGCGCAGTACGTGTGATCAAAAATCGAACGGACGCCATTAATAGGAGCCAGACATTCAAAGCGACACCTCCGTGTATTTTGGTGATTTTTGCTGTGAAAAACTCTCAAAATACTTCAATTTGTCCATAACAATATGGTGTTTTGTTGTGCTTATTGCTGTAAAAGTCGCAATGACCGAAAGGAGCCTGGAATTACTTTTCACAGGTTAATATAGTTTACACCTAGTTCTTGCTAACGCCAATATTTATTATTTATTTTCTTTGTGTGAGCTGAGATATAGATTATTTCAAAATATAATTACGAGTATACTTCAGGCTGCCTTTCTTTGTAATTTTATACTAGCTTTGTTAACATTTTTCAGTCATGATTGCTAATAAGAATCACATAATTCCCCTTGAAAATGGCCTGTCGCGCAGTTGCGTACATTGTTTTGATGTTTTAAGGAAATATATTTATTTGTTATATTTCAATCATTGCATTTTGTGATTTAAGCCAGTAATAGAAATATTATGAGTATAAAATAATATATATAATTTAGAGACGAAAATGTATGACGCTTGTCAAATCGTGGAGCCGACCCGTAACAGAACAGCTGCCGGTTTTGCCCATACACTCCCTGCCCTTGTCAAAGGGTTGATTATAGCAGGGCAAGAATAATAAACAAGAGAGGATGGTTAGATCGACCGAATTTTTTCACTGACAGCTGCTCTGTCGTGGTGTAGCCAAGGTTTAACATACATATGGCAAATACGTATGGGCAAGACTATTTTTCTTGTTTAGAGTTTATAAAAATCTGGTTAACTTCAAAATTTTAAATGGATAATAAAATTTAACTATTTCTTATGAAATTACTATGTTTTTTTTTAATAAAGAATGCAAAATATTTTTATAAGCTATTTGTATTTGAATTTATGCAAACGTGAATAAGCCAAAAGTAGATAGAAGTATAACGATTCGGGGATTATTTAATATTGTATGAAAAATATTCTTAAGAGTATGAGTTTATGAGAGAAAAATATATAAAAATAAAATAAAATATGACCTTTCTTTTATACAGTGTGGGCCAAAAAAGTATGCATAATTTGGAAAAGCTTAATAATTGGTTCTCAGAAAATGTTATTCTATATTTGTATCTATGTACAGGGTGCTCAAACGCGGACTGAACAGGAGCTTATTTTTGACCTTCCCCGTATATTTAAAACAAACCAAAATAGCCATTCGATGTATTATTTCTGCTAAATTCAAAAATTGAACAAAAAAAACATTTGAACCAAAAACAAATTACTTACGCCATGGAGGAACTGTTTTTGAAAAGGAACACCCTGTATATTACTACATTTTTGTACTATCTAGAGAACTCTAAACACATTTCGTGTATAATATTCTAGACCTATCTTTAGCTGTTTACCAAATATTGACAGTTGAAAGTGGGGCATTTTGACACTTTGACAGGCTCTAAAATCTAAACCGCACGAGATCAAAGAAAACGGTTTCCACATTCCTATCTTAGGTTTTCATGAGCTATCGAATGACAGTAACTTTGAATTTAACCCGCCGATAAAATTAACCGAAACTTTTAAACCTCCTGTTAAATTCAAAGTTACTGTCATTCGATAGCTTATAAAAACCTAAGATAGGAATGTACAAACCATTTTCTTTGATCTCGTGCGGTTTAGATTTTAGAGCCTGTCAAAGTGTCAAAATGCCCTACTTTCAACTGTCAATATTTGGTAAACAGCTAAAGATAGGTATAGGATATTATACACGAAATGTGTTTAGATTTCTCTAGAGAGTACAAAAATGTAGTAATATACAGGGTGTTCCCTTTCAAAAATAGTTAATCCATGGCGTAAGTATTTTGGTTTTGGTTCAAATGTATTTTTGTTCAATTTTTGAATTTAGCAGAAAAAAATACATCGAATGGCTATTTTGGTTTGTTTTAAAAAAAACGGGGAAGGTAAAAAATAAGCTCCTGTTCAGTCGTCGTTGGAACACCCTATTCATGTTTACTGATACTCAAAATAGTAATTTTCTTGTGGCACTCAGAGTTCGACGTTCTATTTCCAAATTATGGAAAATAAAATTGAATTAAGAATTAAGAATAATTTGGGTTCGTTAGGTAACTAGTGTGAAGTGTTACATTCATAATGCTAGTAACATGGGTGCTTATGAATGAAAAATCCTTAATATATGATTAGACACTGGCTTTTTCATAATTTAGTAATTGCTGTATGATATATATTTATAATATTCTAACGCAGGTCACAATCTAAGGACATAAACAATGTGCGAATAAGAATTAGTGTCCAGTGCATGTACATAAGCATACCTGATTTTTTAAAATATTGTTTAAAACCTAAATAGCCAAGTGACACACTGTTTAATAAAAGCCTCAGTTTGACAACTTCTCTACAATATTAGGTAAAATATTATTATTCCTCACAGACTTGCTTACATTTACAAATTATTTAAGTTGTCCCTTCCTTATTTAATAAAAAAAATCAATAAAAGCACTACACTGAAAAATACTCCGCAAAGCAGGCACTATGGTCTCTGCTTTAACCCTCAATTTATGGGATTTTCTTTAGAATCAAACGAGAAATATAATAAGTATCAAGTTTTGCAATGCTCAAAGCACCAAAACACAACTAACAATGGTTTTAAAACATCCGAAAATATCACTAGAATATCTAAAAATACAACGAAAACGTAGAAGATGAATGACAGCAATGGCGAAACAAAGGCCGTTCGTAGCGCAGCAACGCTACAGCGACGACGATGTGGGTGAGGGGACCTCGGGGCACGGGACGATAGTAAGTGCACATACGCTCTTATGGGAAGTAACCAAACTTCTCTAGTTTATTATTTTTGCCCTCTAGTGATGTACAGCTTGGATCGAATATTTAACCACATTATTGAATAATTTCTCGTGGATACTGACTTGGCACTTTCTTGGTTTCATTAAATTGCAATAAAACACTAATTTGGTAGCATCAAATATTTTTAACAATATACAAGAAGAAACAATTTAAATCTTTAAAAGAGGTTCATTAACACCAAACAAACTAAAACGACAGAAAATATTGTCAAATGTTTAAAGCTCTACAAACACAAAAAAAAAACTAAATGACTTTTTATCCAACAGATACGTTTGCATACTCTAGTGCCCTCAAAATATCTTTGTTGTTTGCGTACCTACCTCTTATGCTGCTTTGACAGTCTTCGTCGCCTAACGTCACCTCAAAAGCGTTAGCATCAAAAACACAACACACAAAGCTCATGAACTTTTCGTCGTCCTCTTTAAACCGAAACCCTAGCTTAGTCTTCAGAGTGTCAATTTCGTGACCGTGCTGATCTCTGTCGTGGGCCAGTAAACACGACACCACCTCCCTATGGTACTCATCTAAAAATAGACTTCTGATTGGGGTAAGGTTCTCGTAAAGGTTCCGTCGAAATTCATCTGAAATTTCTGTATGGTTCCCGTGGTACTGTCGGATGATCTCGCATTCTTTTAAATGAACGGGAGAGCTTTGGCAGTCTTGGCTGCACACGTCCAATCCGCAAGCTTTTTCACACGGCCGCAAGTTTACTTTGCTAAAATTAAAAAAAAAATGGATTTAGTTCACTCGGTGACAATAGACTTACCTTAATTATAGTTTTCAAGACAACATCTTCGCTAGAACCAGGATCTTCGAGGAAAAATAGTTTAAACTGAAGTGTTTTATATTCATACTTATTTCTGCTCCTTTGAAAGGTCAACCAATCAAATTCTAAATATTGGAATGATATACCAGAGACAAGGGTTAGTTTGGGTTGTCTCTGGATATACATATGTGCAGAAAAATTCAAGATTTTCAACCAGGGCAAAAGTTGGAGCAAATCTTACCTTCAGGCCTTGAATTTATGATTCCAAAAGATATGAAGAATGTCTATTTCGCTTTATTCTAAAATCGCAATTTTGTCATATTCTCTAAACAATATGTAACGAGCCTGAATAGTACCACACAAATTTTGTTTACCTTACCTGAAACAACTAACGCAAACCCTCGGACAATTCGACACACATCTCGGACCGAGTATCACAGGAAAGTCCCTAAAAATCACTTCACCAACATCGAAATCCCGATTTACAAATACTCCGAAACCGCCTACTGCAGACGCCCTTACATCCCACCCTGGATTACTATCTAGCAGTCCGTGTTTTTGCAGGAATCCTTCGATAATATTTTTTAAGTGCTCTGGAGTTCTCTGGCATTCGTTCATCGTGCAGATTTTGAAATTTGAACGACAACCTTATCCGACAAAGTGTTGAGTATGTTTTGTCAGTAGCGTCGTAAAAGCGGGAAGAAGAGAATTTGACTGGGAATAGCAATGGCGTTAATATAAACAGTGTTTACGAATTAATGTACCATTTAGTGGGAAAAATGCGTTTTTCAATTATTGGACACAGTTGTCGATTTTCTTTCAATGTGTGTTCATCGAATAAAAATAAATCTGCTACACAAACCGATGTGCTAAAAGTAAAATTTTACCTGTAAATCTTCCATTAAATTCCCGAAAATCTGCCTCTAATCACCAAAAACTATCAACATTTTCATTTTAGAGCCATTTTTCTAGTTTCAACCCGTTTTCAATGATATTCCAGACAATCAGATGTACTTTTAAATCTACATATTTTAACCTAAACGTCATGTCAAAATGTTGGAAAAGCGATTTCTCTAAATTTCCCATAAAGCATCAAAAGCAATAACTCAACAAAGCATTGCTGAGATGCATGCCAATGACCTGTGGATGTGGATGAAAACGGCCGTGGAGGCTGCTGCCTGTTCTGTGTACAATAGCTAATCGTCCTAGAAAACCATGGATAACCGAAGCAACTTGGAAGATGATAACAGAAAGGAAAGACATAAAAATAAAAGAGTCAATGACACCGAAAGCCAACGGAAATATCTGGAGCTTGGCAGGGAAATCAACAGAAACCTGAGAAGATACAAACATGCATATATCGCGCCAATATGTGAGGATATCGAGAAACACACGTAACCTGTTCAAAAACTAAGGATGCTGGCAAGCACATTTCAACCTCGCTGCCTCCCCACCAAGGACCAAAATGGCATCCGTCTTACAACAAAACCGGAGATCGTAGTACGATGGCGCCAGTACTGTGAAACACTTATGGCTTCAGAAAAGAACAATTCAGAAGGGAAGTAGCGCTGAGGGCATCCAGGAACAGGAACCTCCAATATTGGACAACATTGTTAGTGAAATGCTAAAGAACATCGGCGACCAAGGAACTCAGCTACTCCACCAAATATGTCTTAAAGTATGGGAGGCTGGCAAGTGGCCAAAAGAATGGAGAAAATCAATATAATATTCCTATTCACAAGAAAGGAGTTAAAGATGAATGCGGCAACTATAGAACAATCGCCCTCATTAGCCACGCTAGCAAAGTATTATTGTATGATGTATGTAATACAGGAAAGGCAGATAAACTACCTATTGCCCCAAACACCCCGAGACCAAGCTGGATTTGTACTTGGAAAAGAAACACGAGACCACCTACTGAATGTTCGACAAATAGTAAGAAAAAATTATGAATACCACGTTACTGCGATGCTCTGTTTCCTGGATTACAATAAGGCTTCCGACACGATTGAGTGGAGTCAGCTGTGGACTATCCTGAGCGAAATGGGGATACTCAAACATATTATCCATCTTATAAACTCACTGTACGATAACAATATGGCACAGGTAATGATAGAGCGTGAATATTCTGAAAAATTTAAAGTTGGAAAAGGTGTCAGAAATGTATGAATTTCTACAGCGCATAGAGGAACGACTATATGACTATATACACATCAAAATTCTGTCTTATCATAGTGGCCAGAGCCAAGACATTACCACCCTTACGGCTCATTAATGACATCGAAATGAGCGATCATATTATCTAATCCAAATCCAAATCCAAATCTTTATTCACATCAATATATACATGAGTAATTTTGCACGTCAGAAAAATAGTATTGATAAAACAATTAAAAATAGATCAATTCTATGATAAAATTGAGCTTTACATTTACACAGATACAACTTAACATGTCATACATAAAAATAATATTACACAAATAAGACTTAAAATTTAAAATTACACAAAGGGATCTAGGATTACACAGTTAAATGTTCACAGTTAAAAACAAAATTACATTACAATAACACTTAGGGGCAATCCTCAGAGCAATCTACATTACCATGCCACTATTAAAAAACTCCTGTTCATTATAGAATAGGTTTGCTTTAAAAAATTTCTTTCTTAACCCTCCTTTCAAAAACACTTGGCTCAAGAAGTTTAATTTCATTTGGAAGAGCATTAAAGAATTTTATCCCATGGTGATTGATCCCACCCCTGGCTCTTGCAGTCCTGCCATAAATTATAGAAATGTTATCCCTGCCTCTGGTGTTATATGAGCAGAAATCCCCATTCCGACTGTAATCCGCTATAGGCCCTTTTAAATGCATCAGGCAAACATATATATACAGGGCTCTATAACTTAGACCCATGATGACCCTAACACACCTTCTCTGGACCGCAAACACTCTAGCAGCGTGTGCAGAGTGTCCCCAGCACAAAAGAGCATATGACAAGTCACTCTGCACATAAGCATAGTATACATTCAGTAATACCCCGATTGACACACACTGTTTCAAATTTCGAAGAGTATATGTGCTCCTGTTGAGTTTTTTTTATGACCGTATCACAATGTGCTTTCCATGTCAATTTGGAGTCAAGGGTCACTCCCAAAAATTTAACAGGTGAGGTTTCAGTGTTGTTTAGTGTAAGCCTGAATGAGAGCGTCTGAGTTTTTGCTTCGTTTATGCTAAGTGCATTGGCAAGAAACCAATCTCGGATCCGCGGCCCAGTGCTATCTACCAAGAGACCAAGCTCCTCCGGATCACGGGCCGAAGTAACAGCAGTAGTATCTTCAGCAAATAAAATTATGTCTGAGGTGAGCGATGACATGCTGGAACCTATGTCATTTATATATAAAAGGAACAGCACAGGACCCAATACTGATCCCTGTGGCATACCACATGAAATTGCAGCCCTGTCAGAGAATTTTTCATTGAATGACACATACTGATCCTTACCAATGAGGTAAGATTTTAAGAGCCCAACACCACTGTCAGCAAAGCCGTAACAAGAGAGCTTCCGGATGAGCAATTCATGGGACACGCAGTCGAAGGCTTTAGTGAGATCGAAAAATAGGGCCTGAGCCAACCTCCTTCTCTCAAAACAGCCCTGAACAAATGCAACCAGATGATTAATTGCCATTGTGGTAGATTTATTAGAGCGAAAGCCAAACTGACTTGGATTGGACAGTCTATGGGTTTCCATGTAAGCGCATATCTGTCTCTTGAGGACTGCTTCAAATATTCTACCAAACAGAGGCAAAATTGAGATGGGTCTATAGTTTGATAATTATGCTAAGTACATTGGCAAGAAACCAATCTCGGATCCGCGGCCCAGTGCTATCTACCAAGAGACCAAGCTCCTCCGGATCACTGGCCGAAGTAACAGCAGTAGTATCATCAGCAAATAAAATTATGTCTGAGGTGGGCGATGACGTGCTGGAATTTATGTCATTTATACATAAAAGGAACAGCACAGGACCCAATACTGATCCCTGTGGCACACCACATGAAATTGCAGCCCTGTCAGAGAATTTTCCCCTGAATAACACATACTGATCCCTACCAAGGAGGTAAGATTTTAAGAGCCTAACAGCACTGTCAGCAAAGCCGTAACAAGAGAGCTTCTGGATGAGCAATTCATGGACATGCAGTCGAGAGCTTTAATGAGCCAGTACTCCAACCTCCTTCTGTCAAAACGTCCCTGAACAAATGCAACCAGATGATTAATTGCCATTGTGGTAGATTTATTAGAGCGAAAGCCAAATTGACTTGGATTGAACAGTCTATGGGTTTCCATGTAAGAGCATACCAAACAGAGGCAAAATTGAGATAGTTTGATACCTCTTCGACATCACCACCCTTATAGACTGGAACAACACGAGTAATCTTCAGCAAGTCGGGAAAAGTACAGGATGATATGTAGGAGTTAATCAACTTTGTCAAAGGATATATTATCAATTCTCTAATGCATTTTAAGATTTTTGTTGTTATTCCAAAGTGATCCTTACTCGAGCTATTTTTAATTTCGACAATGATGTCCCTTATTTCAATAAAAGTGACTTCCCTGAAGGAAAAGCTGTTATAATAGCCACTTTAATATTGTCAAGATAATGAAGAGGATCATTATTAAGAGATGGTAAACATTTTGTTATATTTTGTGCAAAATTTGAAAAAAAATTGTCAAAAAGGTCAGCATCCATACTATGAGCTACCGGAGGCACCGTGATAGGGTTATTATTCCTGATGACATCTCAAACTGCCTAACCTTTATTATTTGCAAAAGCAATATGTTGGTCATTTTACTCCTAGTAATTTTTTTCCCATAACAGATTCTAATTTTTTATTAGATCATTAGGGACAAAGCTGGGATTAGTTGCATATAGAGATGATAACAATTTCAAAATCTCCTTCCCCGCCTTAGCTCATCATTAAACCAGTTAATCCGAGAATGCCCCCGTCTCTGTGTCCTTGATTTTACAGGGAGACAAATGTCACAAGCATCAGAAATGAGGCCGATAAACAAGCCACACTTTGCCTCCGAAGTGAGTGTTTCATTTAAAAAAGACCAGTCCATGTTTTCGATCACGTTAGCCAACCGTATTAACCCCACATCGGTGATTGGCCTGTAGGGGACCCTAATGTCCCCTCCGCGAGACGCTGAGAGAATACAAGACACATTCACCGATATAGCCCTGTGATCAGACAGACCAGGATCGATTACCTGTACACAACATCCATTAAAGGCTAAATTGGTGAAGACATTATCAAGGCAGGCTTCCCCCCTCGTACCCTCCGAAAACGTCCCCAGGATTCCAAAACATCCACCAAGACACGGGCATCCATAGACACTGCGTGAAAGTGAACATTAAAGTCACCAGTCAAAATGATTCCCCTGCTCGCATCGAGAACCTCCAGAGGCGCCACCAGTCTCTCCACATAGGATGCGAAATTACCATCCGGAGAGCGATATAAAGTGCACACTTGAATGTCCCCCATGAGCAAGCCAGCAAACTCAAAGTCCAATTCATGCGACGCAACCGCACCATCAAGTGGCAAGGGAAATGTTATTAGATTAGCCCTAACAAAAATCGCCACACCACCATGTCTCCTGGCAGACCTACAAAAGCCAGACACGGGACAAAAGCTACCAATTTTTATTAAACTTAATTCCTCCTTATTTAGCCAGTGTTCATTTAGACAAAGAATACTATAATCTTTGTCAATTAGAAATGCATCTAGTAGATTTACTTTGTTTTTAAGAGACTGAATATTGTAATGCAGAATACTAAGAGAATTGCCCACCTGACTAAGCTCCCTATCAGTTGAAAATTGGCCACATCTCCTTAGTACAGCTGGTTTTGGTTTGGTTGAATAGTATACCAGATGGCCAGATGTCAGGGTTCAACAGCTGATCAGCATGGTCAGTAGGAACACCAATTTTGAAAGAACTCTTATATTTGTCCTTCTTGGTTAGTAGCTCCAGCTTTGCACATTTGCATTCACTCAACCCAGTACAACTCTTCATATAAGCAGATATGGACTCCGATGTGGTATCAGTGGTAAAACCAGAAAGGAACAGCCAGGTAAGACTTTTTGACTTTTTAGGGTGGAATCAAACTGAGGTGCAACCCGAAGGCCAGGTATGTTCAAGTTAGTTCCTTGTTGAGGTGCTGGTCTATGCTCGCCAAGATTTCTCCCACTACGGGTTGAATCTGATGGCTTGTTATCCTGTCTTTGCTGAGAGGAGACTGTAACTTGCTTGGGAGGGGGCAGCTTATCATTCTGGGTGTCCAAACTTATAATGTTATTCAGTTTAACCAAATCCACAGCCTCTCTAACACTTTGTTTTGTTACTCGAGGAGCTGATGTAGTCTTGGCAGCTTGACAACGAGAAGTGCTCCCACCAGCTAACCCCGTGCTAACGGTCGCTTTGTTTTTGTTTGTGATGGCTTGTTTTCCACAGTTTTCACCTATTGCCTTAACTTGGGTCCGTTTCGAGCTCACACCACAATTTGGTGTTAAGCTTGGTGTTAGGGGCTGACCCTGCAGTGATTCCTTGGGTCCCCGCTGGTCATCAAGGGACTTATTAAGTTTCTCAAAGTTTACCTCCATATTATGATTTAATGAGGCTTTTGGTGTTTCCATTGAATCGTTAAACTGTTTGACCAACTCCGCCCTCAAAATCAGCAGCCTGTCATCTATTGATGAGTTAAAAGTTTTTACTGAGTTTACAGCAATGGGAATACAGTTTTCACAGGCAAATAACAGGATACGCTTAGACAATATGTGCCTCAGATGTTGTGAGACCTGAGCAGCCAACACAGTAGGAACCCTTACAGAAGTCACAGATTATTTTATACTTTTTATCTTCATCCCTTAAGGTTTTTTTGCATTTCGTGCAGGCCATCCTACTAATAATCGGACTGAAATTGGATTCTGATGGAATATGGAATGTCTGTTAGAGGTTACCTTTATTTATCATCAATTATTATGGTCATCCGTCTGTTTTTTTACGAAATTTTCGTTTCCGTATGAGTGGAGGATTCCAAAGAACCCGATTCTGTATATATTTTTACTAAATTTGCACGTTTTCCTGAGAAAATTTCACTTTTTATAAGGAGCTCTAAAAATATAATCAAACAACCACACCTAACCTTTAGATATCATCTACCTCGGCATACGTATAACCAACAAAGGGGGGGCCTGAATCCCAAATAAAGAGTAGAATTGGAATGGCCAAGGAAGCTTTGAGCAGGCTGCTGGAGTATGGAAGGACCACAAAAAACGAAAACAAGACTAATGAAAGCACTACTCCTCCTCATAGCGACTTATGGGTCAAACTCATGAACTGTGTCGCAGGAGAATAGAGAGCTTCAAAATGCTAAAAATACCCCGGACAGCACACAGAACGAATATCTCCATCCTCAGACAGCTAGAAATAAAAGATCATGATCGACTTCTATCAACCACACAACGTCGGATACTTAAATTTTTCGGACACATTATATGAAAGGACGGGATGGAGAAGCTTATGATCCAAGGACTGAGGGGTGTTGCTCCTGTATGGTTCATAGACCAAACAAAGGACCTCACACATATGTCGGTTTCAGAAGTGATGCGAGCAGTAGAAGGCAGAGAAAAATTGCGAATACTGACATAACTATTCATGAGTCGCGACGTTCGGGACCGAACTACCACTGGAGTGAGAGATCAAGGGTAAAGCTATCTATTCAGACTCGTAAAATTGCAAAAATATTGAAACTGATCTCGTGCGAAAAATCATTACAAAACTTTTTTATAGCAGAGATACGAGACATACGAATATGAGATTGATTCCTTGGAAGTAGCGACGTTTAAAGTGGTAAAAAAATCACCAATTCGGTATTTTCAATGGAATCTAACGTACGAAAACTCAGTTGCTCCAGATTATTCGGTTTTCCAGTAATAAAAAATTAAGGAGCGACAAGAACACCTAGCTCACCCTGTATAAACGGTATCATCATTTCCAAAGTGGCTTCTAATATATGTTTTGGCGGAGACTCTCGTCTCTGCTTTTCTAAAACAAAAATTATTTTTCAAAAAATGGATAAAAAGCTTTCTTATTTGCATTTTCTCTGAAAGTTCATTTACCCGACATTGTCGAAACGGTAAAGTATTTAGAGAGTCTATCTCTTAGAAAGTCTTACTTTTTTTCGATCCGCACTAGAACCAACATAAATGACCCCTTTTGAAAAACTATGCACGAAAACGTATCCCATATAAGTGGTTGAGTATTCGCTACTATTCGATCCAAACTGCGCAGCTGCGCATCAGTATAGGGTACCCACTGTTTTGCTATAAAACTGTTATATTTACTTAACCTCTCATTTCTTTCTCAGTGTTGCCAGATCCAAAAGTTTGTCTCTGCCAGATCGATGCTTAAAATCCCCTCTTTGGAATATTTTCCTGCTAATATTTAAAATACTATTAAATCTAACGAGATGTCCTAGTAAAAAAACAATCTATCATTTATTAAACTCTTTTCAACATTGTTTGGAATCGTTGACTGCAAACGGGGAAAGAATTCATCTTAAAAGTATCGTTAATTTAAAGAAAAACCAAGCAAAGAAAAATAATAAAATAAATTAAAGAGTCTTCTTAATGGTACAAAAAAGCTTTTCAACATCGATAAACTAAATATTACTATTATGCATATTTAGTAAACTTAGAAACATACAAGAGATCAAAAAAGCTAAGAACACAAATAAATTTGCCTTAATCGGGCTACAAATTATAAGAGTACAAAAAATTGAAGAAAACTTTGTTAACGAAAATTCAGAACAAAATAATGCATTATGCATTATAACGCGTAATTAGATGAACTAACTACAAAAACTATCACCCATTAGTAGCACTCTTTAAAAACAGCCTCCCCCCAACACTTTGCTCTAAAAAGAAAACCTTGGCCAGGGGGCGTTTCTATTAAGAATATTCAGCGAGCAAAGACCCGGAATCAAAATGCCAAAACCACGTTAACTGGAATAACCAATTTTAATTATCCTAATTTGGAACACGCGGCGGTACCAAACCCGAGGTTGGAATTTACAAAGCATGTTAAAACGCTAATGCCACATTAAAAATTTCGGCGACTTAGAAATTTTAAGTGTTTTTAGTGAAAACATTTTAATAGCTGGAAACGTGCTGATTCCATATTTTTTGAAGGGAACAATAAAAAGGCAAACCTTGAAAGATGGTATAAAAAGATAATCATATTTTGGAAAGAGTCGAAAAAGATTCTTACGCGTGATACCACGTTACGTCGCCCAAAAAAAAATGGGAACCCTGAAAGATGAAAATTTTCACGCTTGGTAACTAGTTACGCTGCTCAAATGGTTAAACAGTATTGACCGACTCACGAAAAGTGTCTCTGAGTACCAGGGACCAATGGAAAGTGAATAAGCAGTCAAAACAAAGTCATTTGGCCGTAACCCAAACTTGGGCCCGGAAAATACTACATACTATGTTGTTAAAGGAAACTATTTTATTCGTCACTCCTCGTGAGGGATAAGGTGTGCTAAAAGCTACTAAGGCTTAGACTGCAGGTTACGGATTAAGACTAAGACCTATAGAGTAAGTTGAGTTGTAATACATAATGATTAGGGTACCTGATTTATTGAAACATATCTGATGTATGACCTTGGGAGAAATGGTATTGAACTTCAACTGGGACGAACTAAATTACACCACACAGTGTTAGTAGCCGCCATAGAAGACGAATTTATTTTGGTTTATGGATCACATGGGTCAACGTGGATTCTCTTTTGACAACAAATTTGACCTTCTGAAGTTTGGAACCGAAGATTTCATCATTCCAAAGAAATGTTTCTTTTCCAACAAAAAGTTGAATTTCTCGAGCATGTCGTATCATCAGAGGGAATCCAAACCGACCAACGAATGATCACAGCAATCAAAGACTGGCCTCGTCCTCGCGACTCGCGACAAACACGAACTGCGGAGCTTCTTTGGATTATGTACTTAGTATAGAAGATTCGTCGAAGGATTTGCAAATATAGCTGCAACTTTACATAAGCTCACTGAAGAACGAGCAAATTATAACTGGGATCATAACTGATTTTGCGTTAAGGAAATTAAAAGCGGCTCTATGTTCTAGTCGAATATTGGGGTATTTGGAAAAAAGGGCAAATTTGTAATGGATACAGACGCAAGCAACACCGGCATCTTAGCAGTTCTATCGCAAGTACAAGTAGGAGAAGACCGCGTTATTGTTATCGAATACTAAAGTCGCACATTTTCGAAACCTGAACGTAACTAATGTGTAACCCGAAAAAAGATTTTGGCGATAGTACGGTCTGTTGAGCATTTCCATCAATATCTGTATGGATATGAATTTCTAATAAGGACTGATCAAGCAGCACTTACATGGCTTCTGGATATGAAACAGCCTGAACGACAGGTAACCAGGTGGCTTGAAGAGTTACAACAATATAGCTTTAAGGTTAAGCACAGGGCAGAGAGATTGCATAATAATACAGATGCTTTATCCAGAAGACCATGCGAGGATAATTGTAAGCATTGCCAAAGAATAGATCAACGAGAAGGAATTACTACCATTAGACAAATAAAGTTTCAGGTTGATCAGCAGTGGACCCCAGACCAACTTAAAAAGGATCAGCTTGACGATAGTGAAATAGCACTACTGCTAAAAGCTAAAGAAGAACATCAACCAAGGCCAAGCTGGAGAGATTTCAACTAAAGGATTAACTTTTAAAACTCTGTGGCCCCATGGTAGTGGAAAATCGAGCCTGGGAAAGCGGCGATGGAAAAGTAGTGAAGACACAGTTAGTGGTACCAAGGAAGAAGATATCGGATGTTCTGGAAGAAGTTGAACGATTGACAAGATCCGCGACTGATTTTACTGGGCCAACTACTGCCAGGATGTGAAATCGTGGTGTCGTAAGTCAAGGACCCAAAACATGATCTAGGGGGAAAATTAAACAGTACAATGTGGGCCTACCGTTTAAAGGTATCGCCGTTGAGGTAGCTGGCCCTTTTCCTTAAGTACATTTTAGTGGCAACTACTTCAGTAAAAGGCCTGAAGTATTTGCGATCTCCAATCAAGCAGCGGTGACCATAGCAGAGGTCCTTGTGAATAACCTATTCAGCAGATTTGGTGTTCCGTTAGAGCTGCACTCAGCTCAGATCAAGGACGCAACTTCGAATCCATAACATACGGACTACAGTCTTACATCCACAATCAGTTGGTTGAGAGGTTTAACAAGACCATTGAAGAACATTTGTCAACGGTCGTAGATTAACATCAGAAAGATTGGGACCAACACATACCACTATTTTTGATGGCATATAGATTAGCAGTCTATGACACGACAGGACTAACACCAGACATAGCTTTATTTGGAAGAGAACTCCGTTTACCCTGTGACCTATTATTCGGAACGCCAGACAACCAGGATATGGAAATTCAAGACTACGCGGACTTCCTTAAGGAAAAGTTACTATACATCCATGAATTATCAGAGAAAACTCGAAGAAAGCCAGTGACCGAATGAAGACACGATATGATCTCACAGCTAATTCTATAGGGTTTCAGATGATCCCAAGCTAACGCCAGTATGGAATGGGCCCTTTCCAGTCATTAAAATAATCAATGAAGCAGTGTATAGAATTCATCGCAGCCCCAGAAGCAAACTGAAAGTTGTCCACCTCGACAGACTCAAAGCATATCATGGACATGCAGTAGCTGATCGGGACAATCAGGTTTAAGAGGGAAGCAATGTCATGGCTAGCAACTATCCGAATGTTTTTGTGCTATCCTATAGAAAGAACTAGTCTTTTCGAGAGCTATGGCCAATTTTTTGTGAATGTGGGCACTAATATGCTTAGTAAAATAAAAGAACCTGATAGGCCCTTTATACTGGAACAGATATCTAACCCATCAATGTTTTTAAAACCTGTAAATGAATCTGAAATAATTAAGCAAATAAATTCCCTTAAAAACAATAGCTCCCCCGGTTTTGACGGTGTAGAATCAAAAATTATAAAATATGCTCATGTGCATCTGCTTAGACCCCTTGTTTACATAACTAATCTGATATTTCGGACGGGCATAGTGCCTAGCCATTTTAAAACTAGCGTGGTGACTACTATCTACAAGGCTGGAGACAAAGCTGACATCAACAACTACAGGCCCATTAGTTTAATAAGTAATTTTTCTAAAATCTTCCAGTTTAAAAGATAAACTGGTAAATTTCTTAGGTAATAATAACATACTTTCAAAAAACCAGTTTGGATTCACTAATAGTTTAAGTACCACAGATGTTATACTTGGTGGGCAGATATCAGAGCATTTAGATAAGGGTAATAAGTGCCTGGCGGTTTTCTTGAATTTAGCGAAGGCCTTCGATACGGTGCCTCACACGAGACTGCTAAATGTGTTAAACGTTTACGGTGTGAGAGGCCCCGTGCTGGAGGTTTTTTAGGAACTATCTCCATGAGAGGACGCAAGTGGTAACAATAAGTGAAGTCACAAGTGAACCATTAACAGTCACCTCAAGGCACTGTTTTAGGCCCTATACTATTTATTGCATATACAAACTCCTTAACTTCCCTGAAACTTGAAAATGGGTCAATTGGCTCCTATGCCGATGATACAGCGGTGATCTTGGTCCGACACCGACGTGCGGGAACTAGCAAAGTTGGGAATAAACACAATAGCAAATTGGCTGGACACCTTTAAGTTAACTTTAAATATCAACAAAACTAAATATGTTGCATTTTCGCTGACATCCGCAAACCGGTCGGATGAATAATACTATCTGTGAGGTAACTAATATTAAATATTTGGGTATCATTATTGATATGAACCTTAAATGGGACCAACATGTGACTGCCAACATTCGGAAATTGATACACAAATTCTATATTCTGAGAGATATACTGGGGGTGAATCTGCTTATCAATGTTTATAAAGCTCTGAGTGAGTCCTTGATGTGTTATGAACTTGTCATATGGGGTGGTTTGTGTCAGAGCTCCTTGAGACCTTTAAATGTAGTTCAAAACTACATACTAAAAATTATGTTTAGAACGAAGAAACGATTTCCTACCCATTTAATATACTCAAGGGATATCCTAAATGTTCGTTCTCTGCATGTCTTGAACTTGAGTTCTTATTCTCATAAAAATCCCAACTTAAGGGAGGATGTAGACCACCACTATGAAACAAGAAATAAGACTAACAACCACCTTCTTATTCCAGATAGTAATAAGAGTTTAAATTTAAGATGTTTTGGCTATCTGGCTTCTAAGAGATATAACACATTGCCTGTGGAAATTAGAAGTATCATCAGCAAAAAGTGTTTGGACATGAATGCAGAAACTTTGTATCTGCTGACTGGCCTAGGTTTGCGTGCTTGTTTTGATTGTTTGATGTGGTGATAGGATTCGATATGTAGTTTTTAGCTTATAAGTTTAGTTGTAGTTATAATATTCCATCCATGAGGGAAAATATGTATACCTACAGAGAATGCTTCAAAACGAGAGCATTGGAAACTAGTCTTTCAGTTTTACAAAACATTAACCTTCATTCACCTTCAAATCGATTCATTTTTATTTGATAGGAATTTTTTCAGGACTGATGTTTTTAAGCTTGGAACAAATTACCTGAAATCCCATTGAAAACGATTTGAAAATAGGAAACTGGGCCACGATAGAAGAAGCGATAATCAGCGCTTTCTGCCAATTTTATGGGATATTCCGAGGTAAAAATTCACTTTTAGCATCGAAGTTGTGGCAAGTAATTTCATAATATAGATTACAAAAAAATACTGGTAGTGTTTCTTAATATTAAGTGTTTAAGCTGTGATATTAATCTCGTCTTGTTGAAGTTTTCACTTCTGTGGTGTGGTCTTAAGTGCATGCCGTTTTTTTTTAATTTTAAATGGGTCTTAAGAGCTTATTCATAATAGCGATGCTACGCCAATGCCTTATTAGCATTACAGCTCTCAATGCGGTTTATTTTTGAACATAAAAATGTTAATTGTTCTTAATTGCCGACCGAGGTATCCTAGAACAATTCGCATCGTAAATGTCAGAAGAAGAAATCTCAGTTGAACTATTTTCGACGGGCGTGAGATATTTTTAGTCATCATGTTTATGAAGTTGTTATAGAGCGTTATAAATTGCCTCGTTAATTTGTCGCAATTTGTCAATAATATATATTCTTTTGAAATAACAGCATATTAAAAAACGAAAGCACCCTCGATTTTTAAAATAATACTATAATTTTGACTGACTATACCTACACTTACATTAAATTGTTATGCGTATTTCGAATTTTTGCAAAAAATTAAAATATCTAAAAATTCTAAAAGCAGATAAAACCGTGGTTATGGACTCAAATGAATATGACCAAAAAATTCAAAATTTTCTAAATGACAAAAAAATTTTAAGCAAATTAAATTAGATCCTACAAATCAACACCAAAAAAGAACGACGAATTAACAGACACTAGGGAAAAAAAGTTTTATCCTCCAAAAATAGCAAAAAATTTAAAAAATCGAAGTGCAATAGATACCACCTAAATGTACAGGGTGTCCCATTTTCGATGATATTACGGGGTATCTCACTTACGAGTAAAGATAGAGAGTTGCGGTTTTCGCAATACTGTGCTACTTTTTTGTGAAAAGAACGATGGTATAAACAAAATTTTCATAGCCCGCTTCGTTTCTGAGATACAGGGCGAAATTGAAAATAATGCATTTTGGGACCCCCCTCGTATCTCCGTTATCCTTTAACATATCGCAAAGCTAAAAACTTGCTCTTATATACTTTTCTACGTAGAACCCAGTGGCGTAGTCAGATTTTTGCTGTGAGCTGTCAATTTTTAGCTATAAATCAAACTTATGTTTTTTTAAATGGAACACCCCGTATATTTTTCTTTCGTTTGAATGGAAATTTTATAAGCTTTTCAAAAATATATAATACATGATATGTATTTTAAATAATAAGCCTAAAATTCATAATTTCACAAAATGTATCTCTATACGACACTCTTGATGAGTATTGTATAAGCATTATCTTTTAAACAACGTCCCAGATAAACCCACACCAGATGCGAAACCTCCCACCTAACGCATGAAACACACGAATTCGTATAAAGCTCCGTCTCCTCGGGATGGCCAGCCATCTCAAGAAATAGTCAGGGCAAGCTCTAGTGTGATTCTAAATGCGAGCCACGCGAGTCTTTTGGTTTAGTCCGAGAGTGTTACGAAAAATAATTAATCTTTATTTGATTTTTGTTAAAAATGCCTGATTATAACTGCCTTTATTTGAATTGTTCTACTAGAAGCAGTGGCGAAAAATCATTATTTAAATTACCCCGCGATCCTAAAAGATATGTATAAATGTTGTTTAATGCACATTCCAGCACACTTATTCCCAAAATTATTGCATATTCTAAAATCGAATGAGCACGAAATTCAATTAAATCTGAAAACTGGCAGATACAATGTTATAGTTAAATCTTTTTAAATCCAACTAAAGTTATACAGTGTCCGCCAGAATATTGGCCACATATGGGAAATTTTTTTATTATTATGATATCAGAACTTTTGTTTTAACCAATCTATTCTGCATATCTGACAATCTAAAAATGCATTTTAACATTGAAAATGTTTCTGTTTTCATAGTATAGGACCTCAAATCGTGAATCGTGCATGCTACATTTGCCACATTCATGACGTCATCGTCATACGCATGAGAGATCGTGTTAGTTTGTTTATTTAAACCTAAATTTGATCATAACGTATCGGAATCAGTTCAAATGACTAAAATAAATTGGAACTAACTGAAACTAACCGAAAGTTTATTAAACGACTAACCAAAACTAACCAAAAGCACCAAAGCGGGCTAAAACGTATCGGAACAGGTTATAAAAATTGAAGTAAGTTAAAACTAATCAAAACGAGCCGAATTTTGGCGACTAACCAAAACTAACCGAAAACATTAAAAATGCTTATAACGTCTTGGTACCGGTTCAAATGACTAAAATAAATTGGAACTAAAATGGGCTAAAACTTATCAGAACACATTTCAAATGTTAAGTTAAAACTAACCTAAATTAACCGAATTTTGGCGACTAACCAAAACTAACCAAACACATTAAAATTGCTTATAATGTACCGGAACCGGTTTAAATGACTAAAATAAAATAAAAGTGCCTGAACTTTACCGAAAGTTGATTGAACGACTAACTAACCAAAAAGACAAAAACGGGCTAAAACGCATCGAAATAGATTAAAAATATTGAAGTAAGTTCAAACTAACCCAAATTAACCGAATTTTGGAGGCTAACCAAAAACATTAAAAATGCTTATAACGTCTCGGTACCGGTTCAAATGATTAAAATAAATTGGAACTAACTGAATTTTTACCAACTAATATATTAATTAATTAATACCAACTGACAGTTGATTAAACGACTAACCAAGACTAACCAAGAGCACCAGAAAGAGCTAAAACATATCGGAACATATTAAAAATATTAAGGTAAGTTGAAACTAACATTAATTAACAGTATTTTGACGACTAACTAAAATTAACCAAAACATTAAAATTGGTTATGACGTATCGGATCCGGTTCAAATGACTGAAACAAATTAAAATTAACCGAAAACTGATTGAATGACTAATCAAAACTAATCAAAAGTTACCATAATCACCAAAAAGGGCTAAAACGTATCGGAACTGATTAAAGGTATTAAAATAGGTAACTAACCCAAATTAACCGAATTTTGGCGACTAACTAAAATGAACCAAAATATTAAAATTGATTATAACGTATCGGAGCCGGTTCAAATGACTGATATAATGACTAACCAAACTAATCAAAAGTAACCATAAACACCAAAAAGGGCTAAACCTACCGGAACTGATAAAAAGTATTAAAATAAGGAACTAACCCAAATTAACCGAATTTTGGCGACTAATTAAAATTAACCAAAAACGTTGAATTGGTTATAACGCATCGGATCCTGTTCAATTGACTAAAATAAATTGAAACTGGCTTAAAGTAACCGAATGTTGATTCAGTGACTAGCCAAATCCAAAACTAACCAAAAGTAATTAAAAGCACCAAAACGGACTAAAACGTATCGAAATAGATTAAAACTATGGAAGTAAGTTAAAACTAATACAAATTAACCGAATTTTGGTGACTAACCAAAAACACTAAAATTGGGTATAACGTATCGGAACTGGTTCAAATGACAAAAATTAATTAAAACTAACTAAAAATTAGACTTTTTGGTGCTTCTGTTTACTTTTGGTTAGTCGTTTAACCAACTTTCGGTTAATATCAGTTAGTTTTAATTTATTTCAGTCATTTGAACCGGCTTCTATACTTTATTACCAATTTTATTTTTTTTTGATAGTTTTGGTTAGTCATTCAATCAACTTTCGGTTAGTTCCAATTTATTTTCGTCATTTGAACCGGTTACGATACGTTATAACCTGTTTAAATGTTTTTGGTCAATTTAAGTTAGTCGCCAGACTGAGGTTAAATTGAACTTAATCTAATATTTTTAATCTATGCCGATACGTTTTAGCCCTTTTTGGTGCTTTTGGATACTTTTGGTTAGTTTGGTTAGTCGTTCAATAAATTTTCGATTGATTTCAGTTGGTTTAAAATTATTTTAGTCATTTGAACCAGTTCCGATACGTTATAACCAATTTTAATGTTTTTAGTTAGATTAGGTTAGTCGCCAATATTCGGTTAATTTGGGTTAGTTTTAACTTACTTTAATATTTTGAATCTGTTCCGATACATTTTAGCCCGTTTTGGTGCTTTTATTTGCCTTTGGTTAGCTATTCAATCAACTTTCGGTTACTTTTAGCTAGTTCCAATTTATATTAGTCGTTTGGATCGGTTCCGATATGTTTTAATCAAATTTAATGTTTTTGGTTAGTTTTGGTTAGTCCTTAAAATTTCGCTCGTTTTGGTTAGTTTTAACTTATTTTAATGTTTGTAACCTGTTCCGATACGTTTTAGCTCGTGTTGGTGCTTTTGGTTACTTTTGGCTGGTTTTGGTTAGTCGTTCAATAAACTTTCTGTTACTTTCGGTTAGTTCCAATTTATTTTAGTCATTTGAACCGATTCCGATACCTTATGATCAAATTTATGTTTAAATAAACAAACTAGCACGATCTCTCACGCGTATGAAGTCATGTGGCAAATGTAGCATGTACTTTTTCACTTTTTGAGGCCCTATATTAGAATAACAGAAACATTTTCAATGTTAAAATAAGCTTAAATCGGCATACAGTAAAGCGTATTAAGGGAATTTCTGTAAAAAAGTTAGAGCAGCCATAATAACACAAGATTTCCATGACCGCCTGTTGGGAAAAAAGAAAGTGAATGGCTATTGCAAATTTTTATTTTTCCCGAACTAGTCCACCAACAAAACACGTTTTCATTTAATTGGTGCGGACCAACTATTTTAATTTTGAATAACAATTCTATAATCATACCCAGATTAATTGGTGCAGGCCGCGTATAACCGCCACGTCAAGGTTAAAGTTGGCTGGCGAGGAATTTGTCGATCTTTTGCATCTGGTGTGGGTTTATCTGGGACAACGTTATAAGTATTAGTAGGCAGAGATTATCAGAGCAATGGAATGGTAATTTTTTTATTGGCAAGACCTGTCAGTGGCAAAATTTATATTTTCTGTGTAATATTGTATTTTTTACGATGGTTGGAAACGAAAATTATGAATATTTTGAAAAATATGACATGTTAGTCTGCTTTATACAGAGCAATGAAAACTCCCGTAAAGCTTCTCAACTATTATTCAATATGTTTGTTTGAATATTTATTTACCTTTTGACTTATTTCGGTTTATATTTTATTTAAGTATCATGTTAATTTATGGATATTCTGAAAAAAAGACAACCTGGTCATTTAATGTTTTCGGGAATAAAGAGAACATGGAACGTTTATCTGGCCTCTACCAAAAACGTATAATAAGGAAAATCGCAGTAAGGGCGGAGGCAATGTTCCTTGTTCTACTAATTTTTTTCTTTATTCCGGAAAACATTAAAAGATCAGGATGCCTTCTTTCGGAATATCTATAAATTAAAATGATACTTAAAAAGATAAACCCAAATAAGTCAAAAGGTAAATAAATATTCAAACAAACTTATTGGAATACAGCTGAAAAGCTTCACGGAAGTTTTCATTGCTCTGTATAAAGCAGACTAACATGTCATATTTTTCAAAATATTGATAATTTTCATTTTGAGCCATCAAAAAAAATACAATATTACATAGAAAATATAAATTTTGCCACTGAAAGGTCTGGCCAATAAAAAATTACAATTCCATTGTTCCTAATAGTCTCTGCCTGCTAATACTTATGCCGTTGTTTAAAAGACAATGCTTATACTATACTCATCAAGAGTGTTGTATAGAGACACATTTTGTGAAATTATGGAGTTTAGGCTTATTATTTAAAATACATATCATGTATTATATATTTCTATAAAGCTTATAAAATTTCCAGGCAGACGAAAGAAAAATATACAGGGTGTTACTTTAAAAAAATAGAAGAGTGTCGTATCGAGACATATTTTGTGAAATTATGAATTTTAGGCTTATTATTTAAAATACATATAATGTATTATATATTTTTATAAAGCTTATAACATTTCCAATCAAACGAAAGAAAAATATACAGGGTGTTCCATTTAAGAAAACATAAGTTTGATTTATAGCTAAAAATTGACAGCTCACAGCAAAAATCTGATCACGCCACTGGATTCTACGTCAAAAACTGTATAAGAGCAATTTTTTAGCTTTGCGATATGTTAAAGGATAACGGAGATACGAGGAGGGTCCCAAAATGCATTATTTTCAATTTCGCCCTGTATCTCAGAAACGAAGCGGGCTATGAAAATTTTGTTTATACCATCGTTCTTTTCACAAAAAAGTAGCACAGTATTGCGAAAACCGCAACTCTCTATCTTTACTCGTAAGTGAGATACCCCGTAATATCATCGAAAATGGGACACCCTGTACAGGCTTTCAAAAATACATAAAGAAACCATTGCACTAAGACCAATAGTATCATGTATCCAATCACCATTCAATTATCAACCATTATCAACATACTGAAAAAAATTCTTAGCAACATTGTTCAAAAAATAAATATATTCAAAAGATTTCAAAGAAAAAATTAAAAACTTAAGCATATCCACATAATATATATGTATTACTTTCCCTTGTTGTCATATTCCTCTATACGAACGTGCCTATCTTCCTAGCCACAAAAATCATTAAAAAAAGAAAAGAAATTAAAGAATTTACGGATATTCCACAGAATGAGTTTATAAGTACTGTCGAACTTACGCTAAACTGAACTTACTTTTTATACGAAGATCAAATTTATAAGCAAATGCTTGCTATAGGATCATCAATATCAAGTACAGTTACCCCAATTGTCATGGAAGACCTAGAAGAAACAGTCTTAAAAAAATACAGTTCGATGTTTCATTCTTTTACAGATACGTTGACGACTGTATCATTGGAGTTCCTAAAACTCAAATAGAAATCATCTTTAAAAAATTCAATGCATACCACAAACATCTACAATTGAAGCCGAAGAAGATAATAAAATTAACTTTTTGGGGCGTAAAGCACCAAAATTGAAAAAAAAAACGTGGTCTTCCAGGTATTTAAATTTTCTATCTAGTCATCCCATTTTCCAAACAAATCGGTTATTCTTGGATTAGCAGACAGAGCTATACAAACTGTCTACAATTGAAGTCGAAGAATATATTAAAATTAACTTTTTGGAAGTAACGCACCAAAATTGGAAAAAACGTGATCTTCCAGGTATTTAAATTTTCTTTCTAGTCATCCCATTTTCCAAACAAATCGGTTATTCTTGGATTAGCAGACAGAGCTATACAAACTGTCTGACCGTGAGTACAGAGAACGAGCCATTAAAAAATTCTTTAAAAATTAATAATTATCCAGAAAATTTAATAAATAAAATATTTAAAGGTAGAACAAATAAATTTTACAATTCAATTAAAAATTCCCCCACATCATCAAACAAAAACAACTTAAAATATCTCTCTCTGCTTTTTGTAAATAGTCTCTCTCAGCAATTTCAAAACTTATTCAAAAAATAGGAATAACAGTGCAATTTGTAATAAAGGACAAAATTTCTTATGAAAAATCTTTAGTAAACTGAAAACTCCAAAAAATTAAAAAGTATCATCGTTTATGAAATTCCTTGTAACTTGTAACAATTGCAATGGTAAATACATAGCGCAAACAAGTCAATATCTCGAAAACCGCCTTAAAACCCATAAGTATGACAAACGAAATTATACCGCCTTAACAACTCACGACCAAACAAAAAAAAATATCTTAGGTAATACAGAAAGCCTTTGGTGGTACCAAAGCTCAATGTCCCCCGGTCCAAGTATTTTTAATAACACCTTTTATATAAAAAAAATTATTTTTGGCCAAGATTAAGACAAATGTGAACAGTATCCGCTTTGAGTTACGTTGACCAAACCAGATACAATTTATAGATAATGTAGAAAGCTTTTGGTGGTACCAAAGCTCATTCTACATTCTCCCTAAATAATTGAACCGAGTTTTGACAATGCAACTAAAAGCGGACAGTGTCCACACTTGTCTTAATCTTGACAAAACAGTAAACATAGCGTATTTTTTAATACATACCTAAGGCGTTTTCAAAAGCCGTCGGCACCTTTGAAGTTGGAGAGTCAAATTCAATTTGTCATATGTGACAGATGACCGGTTTAATACACTGCGAGAAAGGTAATGAAGGGAAAATAAATGCTATACACCGATAAAACTAGTAATTAATTACATGTTAATTATTTACTTTATAGAAATGTATTATAGTTAGTAGTTATCTTTTAGGATTTAACGCTTTAACTCAGAGCTTACTGATTTATCGCGTTCTAACCTTTTTGCAGTTAATACTTCTTTGGTTTCACTTCTTGGTTTCATCACGACATGGTTTATGTTTTCGTCTCGCGTTAGGAAATTTTCGTATCGTTGATTGGACGACTAACCCAAACTAACCAAATCTATTAAAATTGATTATAACGTAGGTATCGGAAAAGCTTCAAATAACTAAAATAAGTTGAGAATAAGTAAAACTAACCGAAAGTTGAATCGAGGACTAACCCAAACTAACCAAATCTATTTAAATTGATTATAACGTATCGGAACCAGTTCAAATGACTAAAATAAGTTGAGACTAAGTGAAACTAACCGAAAGCTGATTGGACGACTAACTCAAGCTAACCAAATCTATTAAAATTGATTATAACGTATCGGAACCACTTCAAATAATTAAAATAAGTTGAGAATAAGTGAAAGTAACTGAAAGTTGATTGGACTACTAACCCAAACTAACCAAATCTATCAAAATTGAATATAATGTATCGGAACTGGTTCAAATGACTAAAATAAGTTGAGACTAAGTGAAACTAACCGAAAGTTGATTGGACGACTAACCCAAACTAACCAAATCTATTAAAATTGATTATAACGTATCGGAACCGCTTCAAATGACTAAAATAAGTTGAGAATAAGTGAAACTAACCGAGAGTTGAATCGACGACTAACCCAAACTAACCAAATCTATCAAAATTGATTACAACGTATCGGAACCGGTTCAAATTGCTAAAATAAGTTGAAACAAAGTAAAACAAACAAAGTTGATTTGACGGCTAACCCAAACTAACCAAACCTATTAAGTTTGATGATAACGTATCGGAACTGGTTCAAATGACTAAAATAAGTTGAGACTAAGTGAAACTAGCCGAAAGTTGATTGAGCGACTAATCCAAACTAACCAAATCTAATCTTCGAAGATAAACACAGTTCACAATAGTATATTCCATAACGACAATGAAGTAGCTTATTGTAAACAGATTACTACACGAGCGAGCATGGGCTGTAATCGAACGAGTTTGTAGTAAGCAAATTTCCATTTAAGTAGTGTACTATATTTTTCCTAAGGCTATTTTTAAAATGCCAGTAATACTAATAATTATTACCTCAATCAACTCTTAAATAATGTTGCTGTCACCGAACACCGAACAATACAAACAATAAAAATTGCCAAAAAATCAAAGCACAGGTAACGCGATGACGAGGTCTCACAATTTGAGCGGTTTAAAACCTAATTTGATTGGCACACTATGCATTATAAAGTACGACTCTGCGTTAGTATTCTTTACGCATACTTGTGTGTAAGAATTATTTACTTATTAAGTAAACTGTACTTAAGAAAGTGTTTACTATAAGAGTAGAAAAAAATATTTTACAAAAGAAATATGTGCCTCACCTTTATAAGCACACAACTGAAGTGCAACTTCTGAAAGAGATATTGGAAGTTGAGTTTTTGATCTTCTTTCAAGTTTTTTGTCTCAACTTTTGCCCCTGGTTTCGACCCTTTTTTATTCTTTTTTTTTTGCTTTTTTATCAACTTCTTTTCGCCGAAAACCGCGTTTCTCTTTTTTTTCTTATTAGTTTTTTTGTAATTGTTTTATTTATAACACTCTTATTAACTGTCCGAACAGTTTTTTCCGTTTTTTTTTAATTATTTTTTTCTGATTTAGTTGTATAATACTTTTATTAACTTTCCGAACAATTTTTTACCTTTTTTTATTATTATTTTTTCTTCTTTCCTTTTATAATACTTTTATTAAC
The DNA here is from genome assembly GCA_016904865.1 of Pissodes strobi. Taxonomy (NCBI): domain Eukaryota; kingdom Metazoa; phylum Arthropoda; class Insecta; order Coleoptera; family Curculionidae; genus Pissodes; species Pissodes strobi. The sequence continues at coordinate 667 of JAEQML010053264.1, read as the reverse complement.
TTTCCAAACTTTTTTTAGGTTTTTTTCAGTTTTTTCCCATTTTCAAAAAAATTCCATATAGAATTTTTTTTCTTCCCGTTTGCCATCTCCGACCTCGTAGCTGAACTTCGCTTTTTTTGCCAAAAACCGCGTTTCTCTAACTTTTTTTAATATATTTTTTTCTTATTTCTGTTTATAATTCTTGCATTAACTTTCCGAACAATTTTTTACGTTTTTTACCCCTTGACACAGAGTCATCGCTTGTCAGACTTGCGATTCGAGGCCCCGTTGCAGAGATATCGCCAAAAACCTTTTTTTCCCCGCAATCCCCCTTAAATTTGAGCCCAGGTCCCCCCATATGTTCAAAGGTAGCCCCCCATACCATAAAAATTTCGACCCCGTAACCTTTCTAGTTCTTCCGAAATTAATTTTTTAAATGTTTTCTTCTCCCCCTCTCCTGGCCAAAGGGGTGTAGGGGGGTTCCGGGGTCCAGTTTTCATCCAGGATCCTTATTTTACTCCGGCTACATGTCCTGAAAATTTCAGCCCTCTAGCTATATTGGAACATGCTTAATTAAAGGGGCGTTTCACTTTGAAAAGCGTTTCACTTTGATAAGCGTTTCATTTTTTCTGACTTTACCCGTAGAGTGCCCAAAGCAGTAAAAGCCTTCTGTAAAATGATTTCTGTG
>MU190742.1:21479-40569 GCA_016904865.1 Pissodes strobi | reverse complement strand
CGAGTGCAATAATTCTGTTTCGGTATTGTGGATAAAACTCCGTTTTAATGAGAATGTGATGTTAGTGGTATATATGTATTATTACTATTATTGAAGTGAAACTTGCTTAAGCGCTGTACCTGGAGAGTAAGCTTGTGAACTAATTACGCAAAGGCGAACGCGTAACACGTTACACACAACGCTGCAAATTGTGTGATAAGGCGTGGCGATGGAAAGTAGAGAGGGATATAAAGAATAAAAATATTATTCTGCTTGGTACGTATGAAGTTGTACTTCTGACATATAACTCTATAAACTATTTGACTGGTTCTTGTGGACCTGGCTTTTGAAACTCATAAAAACTACCTAACAAAACCACTAACAAAACTGGTTAACTTGGGTATTTCTGAGGGCATATTTCCGGGTCTCTTTAGATTTCTAAGGTCATACCCATCCATAAAAAGGGTTCTAGAATAGATACTGAAATTTACCGGCCTATTTCGCTTGTTCCAACCTTTGGTAAGATTTTTGAGAGACTAAACATGGGTTTAGGCAGCGACGCTCCACTGGCTCGGTAGTCAGGGATGTATGTTAGAGTATTCTTGCGGGCTTAGAGAGTGGCCTACACTCACATGCCACACTTCATGATTTGTCAAGTGCTTTTGATTGTGTGGAGCATGATGTATTTCTTCAGAAGCTCGAATATTATAAATTTGATCATAATAGTATTAAGCTGCTCCAGTCCTATTTGACATATACAAGTCAGTTTATCTATTTTGAGGGTGGTAGGTCTCGGAGCTTAATGCTGGTTTGGTTTTTGGGCCTATTCTCTTTCTAGTGTATGCTAATTATCTGCCTAGCTGTGATCCTGACTCTACGTTCTGTCTGTATGCTGATGACACTACATCTCTGATTGCTGATTCAAGTATATCTAACCTTGCTCTCGCTGTGGACGAGTCATGTGCTAATCTAAGGAAAGTGGCGATATCAAATCAACTATGCTTAAATGAGGCCAAAACAACATATAATATTCACCCTTAGAAACTCCTGTCAACTGGGCCTGGATGCAAATTTGTTGGCATCACTGTGGATGGAGGATTGACTTGGCAATCTCACATTGAGGAATTGTCCTCCAAATTGTCAAGCTGCCTATTCCTTATCCGTAATTTGTCTGGCTCACTGTCGACCTGCACACTCAGAGCTGCCTGCTTTGAGTACTTTCACTCTATAATGACTTACTGTCTCATTAATTGGGGTCACTCTACGCATATGCCTAAAATATTTACGTTGCAATGCAAGTGTATAAGAGTGATAAGTTCGTTTGGGTTATAGAGAGTGCTGTAGACTACACTTCAAACAACTAGGAGTGCTTACCCTGCTACTGGTATGTCTAGTATTTGTCAAGGAAACCCTTTCCAGGTTTATGAGTTATGCTGATACTCATCAACACTACACCATAAATAACAACTCCTATCTGAGGCTTTCTAGGTCTTGAAATGGGGTGTCCTACTACGGAATAAAATTCTTTACTGCCTTGCCTGTCTGCGTCAATGATCTGCCGCTTAATTCATTTAAGCTCAAAGTGAAAGAATTTTTGATTAAAAATGCTTGCTTTTCATTCGAAGACTGCCTTCGGTCCAGTTTTAATGACCTTCTGTGATCAACATCATGAGGTGTTTTGTGTGTTGAAGCTTTAGATGTATTGGCTGTATTATCACTTTTTAATATTTTTTTTATTATGTCTTAGCTCTCAGTAAGTTTTTTAAATTGTATTTTACCTATTAAATTGACTTGTGTATGAGTATTGTACTTTTAGCACCTATAAATAAATAAATAAATAAATATGGTCCACAACACACTAATTTTTTATGTATATGTAGGGATAGTGCCTGTCTTTGTTTATTTTAAATGTGTGTTGTCTCTTTTATCGCTTAGAGTTCTTTCTCCAAGGCACAACATATGCAGATCTCTTTAAAAAATATTACTGGACTTTCTCACTGTGTGAATACTTAAGACCCATACTAATTGATTGAACAAATCACGTCCCCTGTTACGTTTACTCCAAGTCTAGTGGCTATGACCTATTTTTCATTTAAATAGACCGATGATCGATGATTGAGTTTTCAGTTTTCAGTAAATGAGGTATTAAAACCTTTCTTGCCTAATCCTTATGTATTGTATTACTTGTTTTTGCAGAATAAAGTGTGAAATAGAGATTAAATTATTGATTTTGTAGATCAGAAGAGCAATCATTAATTATAATACTCACTGTAGGAGAACTAGTGCTGCAACAGGTGACTAGAAGTTGGGGCTTCACGTAGTTCGGACTGTCTCTGAGGTGCGGCGCCGTGTGCACCGATGGTGAACTTGCAGAGGAACTAAAAGTCACAAATTGTTTGCATTTTATTAAATTAATTAAAAGCTATTTATTTGGTTTGCAATGGAAAGACAATAACACCTTAAGAATCATAATTATAACATCATAATTTTACTGCTAATCAAAGGTAGGTACCGAGCGAAAAGTTAAAAAAATATTAATATTTTATATTAATATTTTTATTTTATTTTTATATAATAATTTTTTCAGCAAACTAATGCATCTTATTAATTATATTATGTTTTGGACCCTTTAATATGCGATAATTTTATAACTACTAATATTATTTAGACAACTATAGGGAACTATTATGAAAAAAAAATTTAGCGCGATTTCAGTACCTATTCGTTTTATGTGATTGGTATACAAGTAATAGGTTGCATCAATTTGCTAAACAGGTATTATTGCTTGCAATTTTACTATTGTAAAATAATTTAATAATACACATATTACGCCTTAAGGTGCAAGGGCAACTATTATAGCACTAGTGCTGTAATGATATTTATTACTGCATTAGACCTGTGGTGATTTTTCGTGTGTTAAGGCAGCATAGAAACTTTTTATTGGGAGAAACACGTCCTTTTTACATTTTAGCACCTTTTATATCCACTATTATTTCGTGAAAAATTCTTACCTTGTACGGGTGTTGTTATTGTTACTACTAACAGATACAGGTGGAGTAGTAGGTGACGACTTAATTATGGTAGTTGATGGTGAAGGTTTCGTTTTTATCCTCGCATTGGGCTTTTCTGAATTTTGCGTTTGATTGTGCTGCGTGACTTGTTTTTGTTGTTGCCGACATTTCGCTCTTCTGTTCTTAAACCACACCTAAAAAAAACCTACTTATGAACAATTTGCTTACAACAATTATATTAATATTTAATTGCTCAATTTGTCACTGTCAAATGAGCTGTAGAAAGTCCGAAATGGTTATGAAATGGAATCATTCATTATTTTGTGGTGTGTATTAGACCAATATTCAAATTCTCTTTGTATTTATAGTCAGGTAGGTAGTAGGTATTTGCCATGCATGGCTCGGTTCTGTTACCAATGGGCTTAACTGACAAATTTAGTTTGTGATATTACCAAAAATGTAACTGAATTTATTATAGTTTTTATAGAAGCCATCACTTAGATTATGGCTCATCTGTATAGTAAAAATTGCATTTTGTTATGATATATCACACAATTATAAGATATGTGACATAAAATATATAACTATTAAATTTTATGAAACCTCTTGTATCAGTAAATTCAAAGAAAGTACAATTATATAAATTGACCAAGAACAAAACTAAGAAAAATGTCTAAGTACTGATTCTTTCACAAAAAATAATAATTGTTAATTTTTTTGATGAAATACATTTACAACTTAAAAACTTCTTATAATAAAATAAAAACATAAAGTAAGTATTTATTTAAAATCAATGCCGGAGTTCCTCAAGGGTGTATATTATTCGCCACACTGTCCCTGCTGTATATCAACGATCTCTTAGACAGGACAAACAATTCTATTTCCAATAGCCGCTATTCGTTCCCGACGTGATCGAGAAAATCAGATTGCGGCCATCAATGAGGATATGAACGCCATCGTGGAATGGTATGAGGAAAACAATGTCCAGTTTAAAGCAGGAAAGACTCAAGCAACTGTCTTCTCAAAAAAAGCAAACACCGCAGGACCTGACTTATCAATGACAGGACACACACTGTCTCTGGCCTCATCCATATGCTTGCTGGGCATCAACGTAGAAAACAACATGTCTTGGCGTAATCACGTCACCAAAATCGCCAAGGCAGCAGCACAAAAACTAGGAGCACTCTATATAGCAAAAAAGTTGTATACACCTTATCAGCTCTTACTGCTTTATAAGGCCCAGATAAGACCATCTCTGGAATACTGTTCCCGTGTGTGGAGTTCGGCACCCAAACACTTGCTCAAGATATTGAACTCCATACAGTGGAGAGCAATCCGTCTTGTGGATGACCCAGAGTGGACTAAAGACCTTAATAGCTTTGAACATCAAAGATAAGTGGCGGATTTATCTCTTTACTATCGATACTACTACGGAAGGTGTTCGAACGAAATGACTCTTATGATTCCGCCCAGAGTTGTGCCAAACAGAAACACCCGTCAGACACAAGCTGATAATCAACATACGATTCAGTTGCGAACACCTAGGATGTTGATGTTACGGGACTCCTTTTTATGGAGGACTGCGTCGCTCTGGATTGGACTTCTGAGTAACATCTTTCCCGAAAACTAGGTATAACTTACAGCGCTTCAAGTCCGACGTCCACCATCTTCTCCCCACACGCACAGCTCGTTGGGGGATTTCCCTCTTGTACGTGTGTCGAACATAAAAATAAATCGTGTTGATTCATAGTTTCCCATTCTAAATCGTTAGGGTCAATCATTTTTTGTTACGTTTACTGGTGAGAAAATAACAACAAATATTTCAGTTTTTAATACCATATTTTGTCTTCCGATTGGTGGCCAAATAAATCTGTGTTGAGCTATCTTTTTAGTGTTTTTTTTTTCATTAATAACATCGGTAACAATTCCTTGAATCAAGTTGTTTTCGTAGACTACAAGGCCGCAATGAGTTTTGTCTTGGAAAATCCTGTTTTCTTTGTCTTCAAAAACAAAAACTTTTCTGTTCAATACTGGCAATCTCTTATGTACACTTTATTTTCTTTTTTAAACATACTATTTGATAATTTCCCTGATTTTTCAATCTGCGCATCATCTCTTTTATCTCTTCAACTTTTTCATAGAAGTCTTTTGCATTATTGAGCCCATTGGATAGGAGCTTATCACATTTTGTTCTGGAAAGTAATTTTAATGACGGAATTGGATCTGGGCGGTATTCGTCATATGATTTGCCGACTCTGAATAGTGTTCAGAATTCATTCGAAGGTAGGGCTTTAAGGACTACATGTTCAATCAGTTGGCGTTTCCAAACGCCTCTTATTGCAAAGCCTGATAATGCAGAATGATTAATGATTTTAGTGCCTTTTGCTTGTAAATTAATCTTCTCTACCCAAGTCTTGGTCTATTTTGCGGATTAATTTACACCTGAATCAGTGTTTTTAATTGTTTCTAAACTTGGTTTCCTTCTTCCAATGAGTATTTACATATAGTTAAAAAGAATCTGTGTAATTTTATATTGATATTCCATTTACTCAAATACTTTTTCAATAATCCAAATAGACAAAAATTGCAGTTGTCAGGTTTCTTAGTTACGACCCATTAGGCACCAGCTTCTGAAGTCACCTGGCGTGATGCATGAGAATGTGAAATTATATTCTATTATCCTGGCTAAAGTATTTCTAATTATAAATTTCATCTTCAAAATTATTGATATTTTGCAGTTGGCGTGCCACTTTAAGATCACTGAAGTGTTGAAGCAAGTAACGAGCACGTCTATGTCATAAAATGTATCAAAGAAGAATAAATCAAATAAAAAAGATGACTAGGTTATAGGAAATGCAGTTGAAAATATCGAAATCTTCACCAGAGAAGAACTGATCTTGGCCAGAGAGAAGACGAATAACTGAAAAACACCGACATAAGCGGTTCCATGATGTTGGTCCGAGTACAGATCATGGGGCACTTCTACTGTCATATTTTTTAGCGCTGCTGCTATTTTTAGCTTTATTTTATAGTTTACTCCATACCGGACGGCCAAGATTGAGTGTAGAACTCGACCCAAGACAGCTCTCTTGTGACTTCAAGATCCTCCGATGTTGGACATTAGTTTAGAAAGCGACCTTATTCGTTCTTCTATTTTTTTCGTTACATAGTTTATGTGATCGCTGAATATTGTGTGATTTCCAATACCCATTTTCAAATATTTTGTTGATTTCATGAATTTTATAAGGAATCCGTTCTGGTTAAAGCCAATGTTTCTGCGAGGACACTCTAAAAATGGCAGGAGAAGTGGAATAACCAAAGACATTTAATAAATGTCTTTTGGGAATAACAAAACATCAATGAATGAAGCAGTTTATCCCCTAAATGATTTTAACAACTACTTCTCAATGTTGCATATAGCCTCAGAAATACTATACCACAGTCAAATACTGATCATTTAGATAATGTGGACTTTATTATTCAACGGCAAAGTATTTTTTCTTTTTAACACGTAATGGGGTAGTAGATGTTATCATGATCCAAAAAATAAGAAAACTCATGACATATATGGCTTAAATGTCCAAATGGTAAAATCTATAAAACGTATTTTTTTAGGTCCTCTTACTAAATTAATAAAATCCGACTATCTCTAAAATTGCTTTGGCTTTCCCAGTGTTTAAGAAATCGCTAACCATCGCCCAAATTATTATTTCCAAGTTCGCAGACCTTTGATTTGTTCGATGAAAGCCACTTTGGTGGGGCATTCCGTGATTTTCGTTATAGAGCAGTCTTGTTTTACGATCGCAGCAAGGCTTTCAATTGCTTTGACCAATTAATTCTGATAGGCCTACTGAGAGCCAATAATTTATGTTTCAGAAGCATTAAGCTTCTTCAGACTGGCCTTGAGGGCAGAACACAGATGTTGCAGTACTCTGGTGTGCTGACAGGGAGGAGTGTTTCAGGGCTCCATCTTAGGCCCTTTACTTTTATTAATAAACATAAATCAATTAGTGGAGCCTTCCCTGATTTTCCTTATAGAGCAATCTTATTTTACTATCTAAGCTGCTTTGACCAACTAATTCTGATAGGAAAACTGAGAGCATATAATTTCTGTTCCAGAAACATTAAGCTTCTTTAGGCTAGCCTGGAGGGCAAAACACAGGCGTTGCTGTACTCTGGTCTGTTGTCGGGGAGGAGTGTGATCTCGATTGGAGTGCATCAGAGCTCCAGCTTAGGTCCTTTACTTTTATTAAATTACATAAATGATTTTCCACTAATGATCCATAATCGGGCTATACACTCTTTGCTGATGACCCAGCAATATCCGTTACTGCAGAAATTTGGAGACTTCATTAACAATGTCCAGGGATGCACAGGTGAGGGCTGAAAGCTGGTTTAATAGCAATAAATTATTGCTGAATGAAGAAGAAACTGAGAGGATAGATTTCCCTATGAGAGACCAAAGTGGTGGTCACTCTTCTGAGTTAAAGAAGGTGGCATTTCTGGGTGTGTATGTTGATCCGCAACGTCAGTGGGCGAGCACAGTAACGAACTTTCATTAAAGCTAGTAAGATCGCTATACTTGTTTTGAGCATTTCGGGTGACGTTTCTTCATACGTACTGCGAACAGCTTAATCTGCTGTATTTCACTTCCACATTTCCTATGCAATATTGGTCTGCGGACATGCTGCTGGGGCTCATCGCATTTTAAGGGATCCGTTCTAGTTAAAGCCAATCTTCTCAATGTTTCATATAACAAAAGGCCAATGGGTGAAGTAGCTGATTCCATAAATTCGACTGTGGATTCAATGCAAACATACACGAACGGATTATATTACACAACACACATACTTACGGGCCATGGGTCCTTCTACTATTACTTCAGAAGAATCGGCGCCTTGCAAAACGATAGGTGCATCTACTGCAGGGATCCTGACACTGTGGAACACACACTATTTCTCTGTCCCAGATGGGAAAGATGTAAACAATATACTTTCCTGGGCATTGGGTATGAACTTAGCTCGAAAATATGGTGGGCCACATGACAGAAAGGGGAGAATAATTGTCCAGAGCATGATAAGAATGACAAGGAAAAAGAAGTAAATGAGCAACAGACGATAGAGAGACAGAGCTCCTATATCAAAGTATACCAAGCAACGGTAGTTCCGAGTATCAGCAGGAAACAAAGAAGGGAGATTTTTAGCCGGTAAGCATGACTTCTAGAATAACGCGAAACTCACACAGGCTAGGCACATTAGATCACAACTACCGGCTACGTTTTTTTTATGTTCGGCATATACACAAAAGCAAAATCCTATACCACTTAACGAGCGGTGCGTGTGCGGCGAAGATGGTGGACATTGGACTTGAAGCGCTGTAGGTTGTAGTTGACGTTACTCGGAAGTCCATTCCAGCGACGTCCTAGGTGTTCACAACAGAGTCGTATGTTGATGAGCAGCATATGTCTGACGGGTATTTCTGTTTGGCACAACTCTAGGCGGAATCATAAGTGCCAGCTCGTTCGAGCACCTCCCCTAGTAGTATCGATAGTAAAGGGATAGGTCCTCCACTTTTCTTCAATGTTCAAGGCTATCAAGGTCTTTAGTCAACTCTGATCATCCACAAGGCGGACTGCTCTTCTCTGTATGTAGTCCAATATCTTGGGCAAGTGTTTGGGTGCCGAGCTTCACACATGGGAACAGTAGTATTCCAGAGATGGTTTTATCTGGGCCTTATAGAGCAGTAAGAGCTGATGAGGCGTATACAACATTTTTGCTCTATACAGTGCTCCTAGGTTTTCTGCTGTTGCCTTGGCGAATTTGGTGACGTGATTACGCCAAGACATGTTGTTTTCTACGTTGATGCCCAGCAAGCTTATCGTTAAGGCCAGAGTGAGTGTTTGCTGTCATTGATAAGTCAGGTCCTGTGGCATTTGATTTTTTTCAGAAGACAGCTGCCTGAATACTTCCTGTGTTAAACTGGACATTGTTTCTTCACCCCATTCCAGGATGGCGTTCATATCCTCATTGATGACAGCAATTTGAGAGGTTTGCTAAATCTCCAAAAATGAAAGGATATAATAGACTTTTCTTTAAAAAGTACGGTTATTTTACAGTTACTTTTTTTTATCTCGAAATTCCTGAACAATTTATTATTTTATTGATATTGCGCGCATCTACGTGGTACCATCCTTGCTATTGCACTCCAACCTGACTAACCACAATTTTCCCAAATTATAGTAGTAAAAGGGCCTAATTATTCTCATAGGAAGATAATAGGAAAATCAGTATGTCCATATCATATTTTCCTCTAAACCCTTTTACTCGGGTACAGACATTCAAAATAACTTTTGATATCTCGACCTCAAAATCCTGGATAAAATCATTAAAGAATTTAGTAAAAGTGTTATTTTTCATTCTTTCAGGATAATCATTTTTGTTTAATTTTGTATCCGTACTCATTTTGGTCAACAATCATAAGCTGTTATTGTTGATGTTGTTATAAAACCTAAACTGACAAACTGTATTTTCAATAAATCAATTAGCACCTTACCAAAAAAAGAGAAAACTAAGTTTGGTAAAACGCATCAAACCTCTTTACCCATAATGAAATAATTATTAGTTCTATACTAAATTACACAAAAAGGATTCCATGTGCGTTGGAATGCATATTTCGCATATACAATGAATTGCATTTACAGAAAAACTAGGCCTAATATATCGCGCGTATACCCTTTATGTAAAAAAAATCTGACATATCGAACGTGTGTCAACAATAAAAACCTTAAAAACCGAACAACGAAGTGCACAAGAATAAATCAGCATGAAAGAAAAGGCAACGTTTACGAAACTATTAATTTTACACCCGTCAGTCGTTGACTTATTAGCCTCCCAGTGTTATGCCCAGGCACGTTTCGCCCACAAGCCATTGTGGCCTCTACATCAGACACCCTTAGTTTTCGGCGTATATAAATACGCACCGGGGGCAAAAGACTTGACTCGTTACTTTAGTCGGAACTCCCCAACTGCCAATTATGTAATCGGCAGTTGATATTTCTGATTGTTATGAACGAATCAATTAAGATCCTAGCTTTTAATGTTTAATATCTCAGAATCTTTAACGTTTTTTGGCTGTTTTATCTGAAAGACAAATTATGAAATAAATGATTTCGCTAAAAAGGAATATATAACGAAAAGATTAATTCGATAATGAATTTAAATAAAAAGTCTCTTGACTGGGCCCTGGGTCATCCATATTTGGGAATTTTATATGATAGAGGGATCTTTAACAAAACAAATAATTTCTCCAGCAAATGACACTAATTCTAGATGACATCCAATAGTCTGGCACGCATAGAGAACTCGTTACTAGCGTTCGTTTCCAAGCTCCAAGCGATCAATACCGTAAAGCGGACATAATTTGAAGTTTTTTGCATTTTTAAGGGTAAAAACTTTTAGGATCCAATGTTTGAATGTACTTCTTAAAAGTAAAAGTTGTTTTTCTTTCTTCTAAAATATAAATTTTTTAGATGAAAAGTTTCCGATTTTACATAAAAAATGAGGCAGATTCAGATATCTGCTTTTAATCCCAAAAAAATTGAAGCAAAAATGTCTCAGAGATAACTTTGAAAACTAATTTAAGCTTTAAAAAAATATTACCACAAAAAAAGTGTTGAAAATTAATGCTTATTTTTCATATTTAACATAATAATATGGGAGTTAATCTTACACGCCTCATGAACATAATAAAAAATACAACCTATTATTGTAGATTAATCTTTGGATATTAAAAACTATATTATTCTCTTCTTAAAGGCACTGGATTGAGGATCTCTAAAATATCGCCATTTTCAGCATTAATTCGGTCATGAAGTTAAGTAAAAATATGTATCTTTCTAAGTCTTCCTTTTTGTTAAAAATCTCATTAAATAAAGGACGCCCTCAAGAACTTGGTCATGTTTCTCCACAATCGGGCTACATAGGAACCAGGAACTTTTACTGCGATGAATTTATCGACTTTAATGTTCAAGACTTCCAGATTTTTCTCAAAGTTGTTATTATGGGGCTTTTCGTCATCGAAGTGCTCTGTAGGAAAATCGTCGCTGATATAGGAAGAGCCTGCTTGAAGTAGATCAGTTTCGTCGATATTAGAATTAATTTTTCACATTTTTTCAGCTGAACCATCGGAACTTTCAACATCATCCTCCATCTCTTCCAATCTTACTTCAAATCTACACAGGCTTTCCAGGTTTAGGCAAGGAAGGAGTCATTATTTTCTCACGAAGAAATGGAGTGCGACATGAATCAAGAGGTCTAGCGATAAAAATACACCGAATAGCTCATTTTTGAATAATTAGCTTCATTTGTATTAGGTAACTGCTTGTATTTCCCCAGAAAGGTATTCCGCAACGAAGATGCGATTTAAAGAGAGCAAAATACACCATCTGAGCAGCCACCATGATTGCAAAACAGGCAGAAGTTTATTGGCTAGGGTCTTGATGTGATCCTGATATTATTTTCTATAATAATGCCAAGGAATTTGCTTTCAGATGTACATACAATCGGAGAGTTAACCACTGATATATGCATCAAATTGCCCTTAAAGGATATGAGTTTTGACATTCTAGGATTTAAAGTCAACTGATTGGAATCGCACCATAATTTCGCTCTCTCAAGATCCTGCAATATGGTTCTATGAAGTGATATAGGATCCTGACACTGACAGGCTGACAACGACCCGTAAGGAAAGAAGAAAGCCAGGACAAAGTCTGCCCCCTAAAGCAATAACGTTCGAGCTTTTGAAGTAGAATATCAGGGCTGACGCAGTCAAAAGCCTATCATAGGTCACAAAATGCAACAGCAGAAGCTCCACCCTCATTCATCTGAGTGTATAATTGCTGCAGTACATAATACACAGCATCATTGGTACTGACTTTGTCCCGGAAACCAAATTGATGTTTGCTTATAAATCGGTTTGAATAAATAAAGGAAAGCATACGTGTCTTTACCAGCTTTTCAATGACTTTTGATAAGGTTGATAGGAGAGAGATTGTCCTGAAGTTGGATGGATCATCCAAACTTCCCTCCTTATAGATGGAAATCACCTTGGCTGTAGTTAAGCAAGGTGAAAAAGCACCCAATTCCCACTGTCGATGTCGGTTAATTGCTTGGGCTAGGACCAAGAGCACATCATCAGACATATTGAGGAACATTTTGGCAGAAAGTTCATGTTTACCATCACTATTCTTGTTTTTTATCGATAGCAGTGATTGCTTAAATTCGGTGAGTTCATTCAAGGCAGTTTTTCATAATATAGGGAAATCAATCGGAAGAGCTTTTCATCTCCTTTTTTGAGTTTTCAATCTCGAGCTTCAAACCAATCCAAACGATTTGCCGAATATCAATAGTGTTCAGAATTCATCCAAAAATGGACTACATTTTCGATCAGTGGCCGTTCCCAAACTGTTCTTATTGCAAGACCTGATGATGCAGAATGATTAATGATTTTAACCCCTTTTGCAGATAAGTTAATCGTCTCTCTCCAAGTATTGGTTCATTTTGCAGATTAATTTACATATACATCAGTTTTTGTAATCGTTTGAAAACTTAGTCCAATTCTGTCAATAAGTATTTATATACAGTTAAAAATAAACTTTCAACATCATCCTCCACATCATCCAATCTTACTTCTCCTATTGAAATCTAGTATCTCCATGAGCTTTCCTGGTTTAAGATTGGTGCACTTTACTCTAGTCTTCGTTTTAGGTTTAGGCATTCTTGGTGTTTTAAAAAAATCCAATAGTGTTTGAATACACTAAATTATTCTGGAAAATATTATCTTCATAACTTTCGTTCTGTTTTGGAATTTTCTTGGGAACTTCATATTGATCGAAAGGGCTTGATCCGCATGCTCTAAAACTTTACAAGATTGTTATTCAGAAGTTGCTTCTATTCAATTCAACGCAGTTTTTCACAACATAAGGAAATCGGATATTGGAAAGATCTTCATTTTTTCTATATCAAGCTTCAAACCAACCCAAACGATTTGAGCAATCTGAATATTGTTCAGAATTCATGCGAAGGTAAGGGTTAATGGACTACATTTTCAATCAGGTGCCGTTTCCAAACTACTCCTATTGCAAGGCCTGATGATGCAGGATGATAAATTAATCCCTTTTGCTTGTAAGTTAATTTTCTCTGCCCAAGTCTTGGCTCATTTTGCAAATTAATTTACATCTAAATCAGCATTTGTAATCGTTTGTAAACCTAGTTTCTTTCTGTCAATAAGTATTTACATACAGTTAGAAATAAACTGTTTAATTTTATATTTACTCAAATAAGTTTTCAATAATCCAACTAGACAATGATCGGAACTTTCAACATCATCCTCCACATCATCCAATCTTACTTCTAATCTATTGAAATCTAGAATCTCCACGAGCTTTCCAGGTTTAACATTACTTTATTCTAGTCTTCGTTTTAGGTTCAGACATTCATGATGTATTAAAACAATCTAATAGTGTTTGAATACACTGAATTCAATAATCAAACTAGACAACCATCGGAACTTTCAACATCATCCTCCACATCTACCAACCTTACTTCTAACCTATTGAAATCTAGTATCTCTAGGAGCTTTCCAGGTATAACATTACTTTATTCTAGTCTTCGTTTTAGGTTCAGACATTCATGATGTATTAAAACAATCTAATAGTGTTTGAATACACTAAATTCAATAATCAAACTAGACAACCATAGGAACTTGCAACATCATCCCCCACATCTACCAATCTTACTTCTAACCTATTGAAATCTAGTATCTTAACGAGTTTTCTAGGTTTAGCATTGATGCACTTTCTTCTAGTGTTCGTTTTAGGTTTAGGCATTCTTGCTGTATGAAATCAATCTAATAATGTTTTGCCACACTGAATTATTCTGGGAAATATTATCTTCATAACTTTCGTCCTGTTTTAGAATATTCTTGAGAACTTTATATGGATTGAAAGGGCTTGTTTCGCATGCTCTAAAACCTGACAAGGTAGCTTTTTTCAGAAGTTGCTTCGACTCCATTCAAGGCAGTTTTGGACAACATCGGATTTTTGGAAGACTCCTCTTTTTTAGTTTTCAATCTCGGGGATCAAACCAACCATATTGAGTGCCAGAATATCGGCACCCTAATGGTTCATTTTCTGGCCATCATTCTTCGTAACAATGTTTCGCTTTATAAACAACAAAGGATGGCAATACATTTCTCGAACATCATGCTATCATGACAGAAATGCTGGTTTTTGTGGAGTCGATAACTCGATCACATACGACTTTGACACGACGAGGGTTCTCGCTGAAGTTTGTCTCGTCATAGGTAATTATATCTTCCAAAGGCACATCATCTAAAGAAATTTTTCGTTAATCAATATGTGATCTGAGCTCTGTTCATCTTAATCCAGCCGTTTGGGCAGTTTTTTGTTTCTATTAAGAAAACCTTTACCCGGTCGAACACTGTAAATTTTTTTTTTCGTTTAAGATAATTCTGTAAAATTATCCTCAAATCGAATTCTGTTAGGAGAAACCCCCGTGATGCAGCCGTTGCAACGCCAAGAACCAAACTTGCTTCTTCATCAGTACTTAGGATTAGTTGAAAGTCCTGGATTTTTGTCATAATTTCCTTTAAGTTTATTGCTAATGGTAGATTTGGGAAACCCATAAAATTCCGCTGACAAGATAGTTTTTTTTTTCAGAAGTTGCTTCGATTCCCTTCAAAGCAGTTCTTAACAATATCGGATTTTTGGAAAGCTCCTCCTTTTTTTAGATTTCAGTGTTGGGCATTAAACTAACCAGATTGCTTGCAAGAATATCGGCATGCTAATGGTCCATTTGTCGAACTGAAAGCTGCTATCATGACCTAAATGCTGGTTTTGTGGCGTTGATAATTCAATCACATTAGACCTTGACATGACCAGGGTCTCGTCATAGTTGAGTGTATCTTCCAAAGCCACATCATCCAAAGAAATTTTTCGTTCATCAAATATTCTTGCATAATAGTATGGGTGACCTGAGCTTTACTTCTCTAAATTATTTGTGCGAGCCTTACGGATTGTCTCTTATTTCTGTCGCGGGGCTTAGCAAATTGAAATTATTTTGAACACACAATATGGACTCTTTTTCGGTTACAATTCTCTGCAAATCGATTTCTGTTAGCCCCCACGATACAGCAGTTTTAACTCCAAGGACCAAACTTGCTTCTTCATCAGCACATAGGACTGGTTGACGTCCTGGATTATGTCATGAATTCCTTTAACTTTAGTGCTAATGGTAAATTTGGAATTCCCACAAAATTCCGATGTACCTCTAAGAGATATAGAGATATAACCTAACATATTGTACTGCCGCTCCTAATTTATTTGAATAATTTTGATAGGAGCGACTCCCCAACTGTCTTTGGTATGATCTGACCATGCTACCCCAAAAAATTAGATAGCATCCTTTCAAAAGAAAAAGAAAATTTAATATTCAAATTTATACCATTTACCAACAGAAAATAGGGTTACTAAAAACGAAAAAAAGTCCCTAACATGGGCTCTCCAGTGGCTGAGCATGAGTTACTTCTTCCACTTTTAAAAAAGTTGAAAAAATGGCTTCATAACAAAATCCCACGTCGAGATTTGTGGTAAGTCCAAAGTAAAGGCTGGATAGTAAATCTGTTCCAAAAGGCACTGAAAACTTGTTCGTCATAAACACACTGTCTGCTCCAATGGAGGACTTACCAAGAAATAACCACCTAACCAATTCTAGAATCAAAGTCGATAGAAATTAAGTTTTTGCCTGGCATTGTTACCAATACTACCATAGATCGACCCGTTAAAACACAAATTTGGCAACACTTGTCTAGCACAACAACACTTTCCGTCGAATTCAGAAACAATGGCACAAGACTCTGACATACCGAACACTATTTTAATTAATTACACAATTTAGCCTCAAGAAAAACGTTTCACGAGTACAACACTACCACCCTGTTCGGACGACAACTCAACTTTTCGTAATTATAACGCCAACTAATATTGATTTTACACACGATCCGAAATCAGAAAACTACAGCAACAGACTTCAAATTTACTGATTTTTTACATAAAGGAGAAGATTGCAGATGGCGATATCTAGCCTGAGTATAATAAAATCGTTGATTTCTTGGCGTAAGCGACTGCGCCGAATTCTTAAACAAGCGTTCATAATGTAATAAAAATTTTAAAGTAGATTAGAAAATTAACAAGAATATTCAATTTATAACAATTGTCAGTTTGGTATAAATATATGAATAATCCCATAAAATTCCCCAAAACTTTCATATTTAACATTTTTTTCCATCATTGAAAATAAAAATCGTATACTCTTCTAAGGGTGTTTCGCAAGGAACGTTCATATGCAAATTCTCTCTTGCAAGATCCCATTGTACTGCTTTTGAATATAATTTTTTTCTAAAATGTAAGAAATTTAAATAAACTTTTCTCCTTTCAGTGCTTTTTAAATTACAAGCCAAAAATGGGATTAAAATCTTACCATCCAATTTAAAAAGAGTGAGAAAATCCACGTTTCATTCTATATATTTTCTATTCGATGCTCAATTGCTTTGCTGATAAGATATATAAATAATCCCGTAAAAATCCCGATCACTCATGCGATTCAAATCTTACCATCCAATTTAAAAAGAGGGAGAAAATCCACGTTTCATTCTATATATTTTCTATTTGATGCTCAATTGCTTTGCTGATAAGATATATATGAATGATCCCATACAAATCCCGAAAACTTTCATATTTAACATTTTTCCCAATCTTTGAAAATAAAAAAGCGTATAATCTTCCGAGGGTGTTTCTACAAGTAACGTTCATATGCAGGTTCTCTGCTTTAAGATCTCATTGTGTTGCTTTGAGTTTAATTTTTTTTTAAATGTAAGAATTTTAAATAAACTTTTCTCCCTTCAGTGCTTTTTAAATTATAAACCAAGAATGCGATGAAAATATTACCATCCAATTTAAGAACAGCGGGAATTTCACGTTTTATTCAATGTATTTTCTATTCGATGCTCAATTGCTTTGCTGATAAGATATATGAATGATCCCATAAAAATCCCGAAAACTTTCATATTTAACATTTTTCCTCATCTTTAAAAATAAAAAAACGTATACTCTTCCGAGGGTGTTTCTACAAGGAACGTTCATATCCAGGTTCTCGGCTTTAATATCTCATTGAGTTGCTTTTGAATTTAATTTCTTTTTAAAATGTAAGAATTTTAAATAAACTTTTCTCCCTTCAGTGCTTTTTAAATTATAAACCAAAAATGCGATTAAAATCTTACCATCAAATTTAAAAAGAGGGAGAAAATCCACGTTTCATTCTATATATTTTCTATTTGATGCTCAATTGCTTTGCTGATAAGATATATACAGTGTGTCCCAGGATAGGTGGCCGAATAGGACAAATGGACCAGAAATTTTTGAATATTAAATCAGTATTTTGGGATTATGGTCTGCATGATCTGAACCGACAATTCACCAAATTTTACTCAAATCGGTATTATACGGGGTCAGTTATAATTAAATTGGAAAAAATCACCACTAATAAAGTACCTTTAATTTTGAAGTTAGAGCAAATTGTTATAAAGATACATTGTTCAGAGTTAAAAGTTATGCCATAATCTGGAGTTATACCTGTTTAATTTAAACTATGGTATTTGAAAAAAATATCCTATACCTTTTGCCATTAAAGCATACAACACATTTTAAAGACACCAAACACACCTGTCCCTCAATAACCTGACAGGTGCTTTTTAAGAGCCATTTTGACGTTCCCAAAGCCAAACTTGTCTACAAAAGTATTAACTAATAATGGCATAGTAATAGGAGAAAATTCAATTCCATATGTGATGAATATTTTTAATTTAAAATACCCCGTAAGATTGTTGCCGATATCAACTACCAAAAGAATAATTAAAACATTTTTAACTCTAGATTATGACACAAATTTTAATTCTGACCATTGTGTCTTAATAACATTTTGCTCTATCTTCCATATTAAAGGCACTTCAATAGTGATGGCGATTTTTCCAATTTCGTTATTACTGACCCTGTATAATACCGATTTGAGTAAAATTTGGTGAATTGTCGTTTTAGACCATGCAGACCATAATCCCAAAATACGGTTTTTAAATTCAAAAATTTTTGGTCCATTTGTCCTATTCGGCCACCTATCCTGGGACACACTGTATATGAATGATCCCATAAAAATCCCGAAAACTTTCATATTTAACATTTTTTCCCATCGTTGAAGATAAAAAAGCGTATTATACTCTTCCAAGGGTGTTTCTACAAGGGACGTTCATATGTAGGTTATTTGCTTGAAGATCTCATTGTGTGACTTTTAAAACTAATTTATTTTTAAATTGTATGGAATTTAAATAAACTTTTCTCCTTTCAGTGCTTTTTAAATTATAAACCAAAAATGCGATTAAAATCTTACCATCTAATTTAAAAAGAGGGAGAAAATCCACGTTTCATTCTATATATTTTCTATTTGATGCTCAATTGCTTTGCTGATAAGATATATATATATATGAATGATCCCATAAAAATCCCGAAAACTTTCATATTTAACATTTTTCCTCATCTTTGAAAATAAAAAAGCGTATAATCTTCCGAGGGTGTTTCTACAAGGAACGTTCATATGCAGGTTCTCTGCTTTAAGATCTCATTGTGTTGCTTTCAATTTCATTTCTTTTTAAAATGTAAGAATTTTAAATAAACTTTTCTCCCTTCAGTGCTTTTTAAATTATAAACCGAAAATGCGATTAAAATCTTATCATCCAATTTAAAAAGAGGGAGAAAATCCACGTTTGATTCTATATATTTTCTATTTGACGCTCAATTGCTTTGCTGATAAGATATATATGAATGATCCCATAAAAATCCCGAAATCTCATATTTAACATTTTTTCCCATCGTTGAAGATAAAAAAGCGCATACTCTTCCGAGGGTGTTTCTACAAGGGACGTTCATATGTAGGTTCTCTGCTTTAAGATCTCATTGTGTGGCTTTTGAAATTAAT
>MU190742.1:1369-21469 GCA_016904865.1 Pissodes strobi | reverse complement strand
TTCATATTTAACATTTTTTCCCATCGTTGAAGATAAAAAAGCGTATAATCTTCCGAGGGTGTTTCTACAAGGGACCTTCATATGTAGGTTCTCTGCTCTATGATCTCATTGTGTTGCTTTTGAATTTAATTTCTTTTTAAAATGTAAGAATTTTAAATAAACTTTTCTCCTTTCAGTGCTTTTTAAATTATAAGCCAAAAATACCATTAAAATCTTACCATCCAATTTAAAAAGAGAAAAAATCCACGTTTCATTCTATATGTTTTCTCTTCGATGCTCAATTGTTTTGCTGATAAGATATATGAATGATCCCGTAAAAATCCCGATAGCTTTCATATTTAACATTTTTTCCCATCGTTGAAAATAAAAAAGCGTATACTCTTCCGAGGGTGTTTCTGCAACAAACGCTCATATGCAGATGTTCTGCTCTAAGATCTCATTGTGTTGCTTTTGAATGTAATTTCTATTTTAAAATGTAAGAAATTTAAATAAACTTTTTTCCCTTCAGTGATTTTTAAATTATAAACCATACATGCGATTAAAATCTTATCATCCAATTTAAAAAGAGCGAGAAAATCCACATTTTATTCTATATATTTTTTGAAATTACGGAAAACTAGTTCTTTCTTTATTTTTTCTTTTTTTTTAAGTTAGGAAGGACGTGACTTTTTTTGACTTGTGGGGTTTTTGCTGGAATTGTGGCAAAAACAACATATGTGACATATGGTGGCAATATAATCGTAGTCAAATAGAGATGGCTATAATAAAAAACATTAAAAAAAAGTTTAATCAATAGCGATTTATTCAAAAACAAGTAGCGGACTAGTGGGGTTTTTGCCGTTAAAACTAGTGACTTGTGGGGTTCTTGCGGAATTACGGTATTTTCGATCGTATGCACAGGCTGACTTATGGCACTTTTCCCGAATTCGTTTGGTAGGAACGTTACGACTAACAAATTACTGTCGGATAGCGCCATTAACTAATTTTACCCATTTTTTGACTAATGGGGTTTTTGCCAGAAACCTGCTTTGCTGATAAGATATATGAATGGTCCCATAAAAATCCCGAAAACTTTCATATTTGCAATTATTCCCATCGTCCCTTCAGTGCTTTTTAAATTATAAACCAAGAATGCGATTAAAATCTTATCATTTTATTTAAAAAGAGGGAGAAAATCCACGTTTCATTCTATATATTTTCTATTCGATGTTCAATTGCTTTGCTGATAAGATATATGAATGATCCCATAAAAATCCCGAAAACTTTCATATTTAAAATTTTTCCACATCGTTGAAAATGAAAAAGTGTATACTCTTCTAACTTCTAAGGGTGTTTTTGCAAGTAAGGCTCATATTATGTAGATTCTCTCTTCCAAGATCTCATTGTGCTGCTTTTGAATTTAATTTCGCTTTGAAATGTAAGAAATTTAAATAAACTTTTCCCCTTTCAGTGCTTTTTAAATTGTTGTTGAATTGCAACACCGTATATGCCATTAAGCAGTAAAATTTTACTATGGCACCTTTAGCTCAATCTTCTTATTTCAGGATTTAGTATTTTAACTGATCTATGATGCACCTTATATAGGAATATAATCCACAATTCGAGTATTTTTCTCGTTGGATTAAATCACATGAATAGAGTCCTACACGCTGACCTACAAATCTAAAAAAAAAATTAAACTTTGTTTTTGGTCGATTTAGAAGATTTTAAAGCCATTTGAGTGAAACAAATAGACAGAGACACCTTTACTGATGCAACTTGAAGTGGAAACAAATTTTATAACCCCACAGTTTAACATCATTAATATTCCTTTATCCCATCCTTCCCACGGTGGCAATTACTTCAAGAATAAAAACCTTTGCAAGATGCATTGGGTACATCCAACAAGTAATTCACAGACATAACTGCAAATACAGATGTTATGCTGTATTTACTTAGTACCTTTTGATATACCTATTTGGTCATATTTGCTAAATCTATTTATACCCTTTATACTTTATGCTCAACGCCCTTAAATACATATTTCAATAGAAAACCCTACGAATGCCTTCATCTAGACGTTCTCATTTTCAGCATTTGTATGAATTCCTTTTGTAACATTGTCGCACGACTTGTTTATTGATTTTCTTTTAGACCTTAAAATTTGATACTTTGTATTCAATAGGTAATATTTTATGTTTGTTAGCTTCTGTTGTATATCTATTGGATATTTAGGAGAATGTTGTATGTTTTCTTTCATTTAATTACATTATAGCGTGACCTCAAGATTCTTTTGAAATAGTTGACTACTATAACTAATTATTTTATTTTTGTATTGAATATTATGAACGAAATATTGAAATAATTCCATGAGGAGAGTTACGATATACGATGTAAACAAATAAATCAGCGGTACAATGCAAAGAACTATCTCAGAGGATCTTCAAGGGGTGCTAACCGTGGTGTGACTGGTACGAAAGAGGAACAACTATCTGTGAACCCGCACAAAACAGTTATACGACCGTTCACAATGAAGAAAAGGCTGGAAAACCTAAGACCACCTTCACTCAAAGGGGAAACTATCCCATTTGCGAACACAGTGAAGTATCTGGGAATTACCCTAGATAAAACACTTAACTGGAATGCGCGTCTGGATAAAATTGCCGCAAAAGCGAAACTGTCATTATGGACCTGCAGACGCATTTGTGGCAAAACAAAGGGCATATTGCAGTCATAAAACCAATGATAACATATGTGGTAGTCTAAGAGCTTAAAGAGCTCCGCGAGAATCAAATTATCCACCTTACAAAGACAAGCGTGTCTGGCAATAGGTGCCGTCTTCGGCACTACATCCACGGCAGCGCTTGAGTGTTCTAAATCTGCCACCTCTCCAAATAGTACTGGAGAAGGAGGCCAGATGTGCTACGTATAGATTGACCCAGATATTGATCAACAATCCGCAGGCGATCATCATGGTGCCCAACAAGCTGAAAAACGCTAATGAGCGGGACAGTGTGTTCGGTCTACCATCAGATGTTATGCCTACCAAAACTAACTTATTACGTCCTCCTACCAGAGAGGAACGAATGGGCAAAAGACTTCGAACATCTGAGAACAACAGAAAATAGTAACAGTTGGCTTACTGACGGCTCCAAGACCAATGATGGTACTACTGTACCATCATGGAATAAAAATGGTAAGGTTGAGCTTAAGTGTTCTCTAGGACAACATGCAATCATTTTTCAGGGTGAAAATAAAGCCATTGATATGACTGCACAGTGGCTCATCGACAGAAACTGGAAAGGCAAGTCAATCAAAATATTCTCGGACAGTCAAGCGGCTTTAAAAGCTCTTGAATCTAGCCGTTGTTCATCCAAGGCAGTATGGAACTGCCAGAAACTACTCACTAAACTAGGTAGAGAAAATAAACTTACACTGATCTGGATACCTGGACATACTGGATATGAAGGCAAGGAAAGAGCTGATGCTCTTGCGAAGCAAGCGGCCGCAACGGCCTTTATAGGACCAGAACTAATACTGGGAATGGCTTACAACACAGCTAAGAAGCCCTCTCCAGGTGGATAACAGCAGTTTGTAGACAAATGAAGAGAGTTACCGGACCTTACTCATTTAAATATGGCAGTGAATCTACCATCAGGAGTGAGAACTAAATAATTTCTTCAACTTTGCCGACAACGGGTGCAGGCCGTAGTTGGCATATACACTAGCCATTGTCGACTAAGAAGCCGCATGAACAAGATATAGCTTTCCGAAGAAACAGAATGCCGCTTGTGCTTGGAGGACCAAGAAACAATGGAGCGTTTTATGCTACTGTCCAGCAATGGAAAGATTGGAAAGTACCAGATAAACGGTGTTTGGAAATTCTCAAAGTATACTTGCAGATTTGAAAACTATTCACCCCAGAAAGCTATTCGATTTCATTCAAAGGATGGAGCCTCTGGCCTAGTGGTAACCACAGATGTGAGCCAGCGGAGGGTCCTATTTGGGCCCACTCACGTGTACAAATACAATGCATTACAGTAAAATTTTCATTTTGTATGCCTTAATTGTAGCTTAGATTGGCAGACGACACTAGTGACACAACTGAAATCTACATCTTCAAATGTGTTTACCGGTTAGTCCTTATAATATTGTTTTCGTAAAAAATAAAGGTAATAGGGGAGTGCGTGGCAAGTTGTCGCGTGGGTAAGTGGTCGCGGTATACGCTGCCATACTTCTGTTTCATCTTGGGACCTGCTATAAAAATTGCATTGCTTTTGCATTTAACAAACCGCCAATCGAATATAATTTCCAGTTCTAGAATAATTCAAATTTCAACCTGATGAAATATCGAATGTTGACGAAGCAGGACTGCCTACTGTTCTTAGCAGATTCGTTAAAATATTTGTTTGATTCAGCGCAATTGTCTGCTGCATGAGTGCAACGGTTGCATTTTTTTCTGCGGTATTAATTTTTCCACGCAAAATTGCGAAAAATGAGCGTATCGATGGAGCATCAGTAGCATTTGGTCATGAGACAGGATGGATGAACGGGAATGTTTTTGAAGCGGATAAAACATTTTGTCAAATGTGCCAAACCTTTTAAGGAAAATAAGGTTATGTTATTGTTAGATGGTCATGCGAGTCACAAAAGTTTGGATGTTTTAACATACATGAAGCAAAATGATGTTATTATTTTCTACCTTCCATCCCACTGTACACGCAGGGTTACAGCCTTTAGAACACTTTAGATCACCTCGGAAAGGTAATAACCCAGTATCAAGTAACTATTGAACAAGACAACTGCACAAAATGGATTTTTTGCTATCTGAATTTTTCCATTCAATTCGAATATTTTCTAGGAGCAAGCTGCAAGCATCTTCAATCCACAATGCTGGTCAGCCCTTAACTACATCTAATGTTTCAAGGCAGCCATGTCTACATGAAGTCCATATCGGTGATAATATTGACGAGGTCCAGATGATTTCGGAATTTTTGAAAATGGAATGCATGATTGTGATGAGCCAACTACTTCCAAAAGTCATAAAAATTATAATTTATCAGCTACAGAAAACCTCCAATTACCATCAACATCTCATATGACGTCAAAATCAAAAAGAAGAAACGGTTAATTTCGTTTATTAAGAGCACGCCTGAGTTAAATGTAACAAAAGGTTAAGTATCTTGGCTGACCAGAAACTAACCTGGAAGGAACTATTAAAAAAGCAACGACAGCGCTCTGGGCCTATCGACGACCCTTTGGTAAAACATGGAGCCTAAAACCATCATCTCGTGGTCCTATAACACTGTTATAAATCCTATTATGACCAACGCATGCTTAGTGTAGTGGGTAAAGAAAAAATGAAATAACACAGCGAACGCTAACAAGAATACAAAGGCTCGCCTGTCTGAGTATAACAGGAGCCAGACTCACTCAGACACCTGACTGGTCACCTTAAAATTCTGAAGGACATCTAGATAGAAGCGATGACCAAACCAACTGATACAATGGAAACAAAACTGCATTTTGGTCGCTCTTTTGAAGTGGTAGTTGAAGACACTACAGGGGAAACACTAAAACATCTAGAGGGGGACTGGTACACAGATGGATCGAAGATGAAAGAAGGAGTGCTACCCGTAGTTCGAATCTCTGCCTTAAAGAAACACTCCCACAATCTTCCAAGCAGAACTAAATGCTATCAATATAGCCATTTCTGAATGTGCCAAAAAAGGCCTAAGAGGTACAAAGATCTATATCCTATCAAATAGCCAAGCAACCTTAAAGCGCTAGCATCTAGCAGCATCAACTCCCGGCTAGTGTGGGATTCTCGGATGGCTGCAGGTCAACTGGCAAACAGAAACAGACTCCCCCTAATGTGGGTGCCAGGGCACGAGAGTGTGGAAGGCAACGAAGCGACTGACCAGCTCGCACGGAATGGTGCACAGACTGCCTTTTGCAGACATGAACCATTCGCAATGAATGAACTCAGAAATTGGAAATAAAGGCGGAAATAGACATATTGGGCCAATGCATCTAGGCAGAGACAGGCCAAAAGACTCATCTCTCACTCGCCTAACTACAAGAAAAAGCTTCTCAAGCTACAATAAAAGTAGATAAAACTGGTCGCAGACCGTCTCACTGGCCATGGCCCCTGGAGGTACCACCTCAAAAAAATGGGGAAAACCTCTGCAACAATGCAGATTCTGCCAAAATATGGCTGAAACGTCAGAGCACCTACTCTGCGAAGGTCAGGCACTGACTCGCCAAAGGTTGAGGCATCTCGAAAATGCCCTTGTGGCACCTGGAGCTCTACAAAAGCTCAACCTTCGAAATATTCTGAGGTTCTCGAAAGGGATAGGAATTTTCTTGTAACATAGAAGGGTATACACAAGAGATCAATTGTGGTCGAGGCATTGAAGGGCAAATCTTGCCGAGCGACCCCTCTACCATACCACACCATACCAACCATACCATACCACAAATGTAACAAAGGCTCTTGTTGCTGAAAAAGAAGCCATCGCTTTAAATAAAGACCCACTAAAAATCGACTCATTGTTGTTGGAGCCATATTACTTCAGCCAGAACGACAATCGTCCAGATCCACCAAAAAATTACTTGTGATAAAGTTGGCTGCTCTGGTGATGGAAATGAAAATGTTTAAGATCTAGAAGAAGTTGAAGATATTTTTTGTAATATCGCAACGAATTTTATCAATTTTTATGGTCAAGAGAGCTATGGTTTAAATGCCAAATGCAATCAGCTCATGTAGAGTGTGAGGGTCCTAGTCCAAAATGTAAGACATTTGTGTTTAACAACAATACGTAAAGTTACTATTATTGATATGTTCAATGTTTTTGCTTTGGAATTCTAGTTAGTGTCTTATTTATTTATTAAAGTATCTCACCAGAATATATAATGATATAATGGCATATAAGATGTGTTTTATTCGTTTTTTCTAGTTTTGCATTAATTTAATAGAAACTTAAATCAACGTTCTTATTTCCAGATTAGTTCAGGAGATATAGCACCACAAAAAAAGTATGCTGTCTCAGACATATCGCCCCTACTGAGATTTTTGCTGACAAATAAGGATAACTATCATGCATTATATGTAGGATCCATTCAAATTCAAATCATAGCACAGTCATTATAAAATCAAAACGCTTACCTGTACTCTTGATTCAGGAAGATTGATTTTTAAGGCCACCTCTTCTCTCATGAATATATCGGGATATCGCGTTTTCGAAAACAGGGCTTCCAAAATGTCCAGCTGTGCCCTAGTGAAAGTCGTTCGTTCTCTTCTTTGTTTTCTTTGGTTACCTGGAAAGAAAATCACTTTAAATTTATATTAGTTAAAATTATCAAGAAAAAGATGGTACACCTAAATTATGTATTAATTGAAGAAACACAGCAATTTCTTTACTATGTTTTCTTGATTATTATTATTTCTGGATTAAATTGGTCTTTAAGGAACAAATACACACGCCAAATAGCAGCAAAGCTAAATTTAAATATTATATCTGAAAAAGTGGCCACTAGCAACTAATTTTAAATTATGTAAAATATTATTGGACGAATAAATAAACAAGCCAATGCTTAAGGTTAACATGTATAAATTATAAATATATTAATGAAAGCCTAAACAAATCGTGAAACGTGCCTTTATACTTACAGGGTATCCCACCGAAGTTTCCACCGAAGTTTGCTGTCTGTATGATGTAGAAAACAGAAAAAACACTCGGACCTGTCAACTTTAATTTCAAGGGGGTCTCATTTTTCAACCTCTAAGCGGGGATGTCTTTCACCTTTAAAATGGAGCGAGACATTATGTGATGCATTACCTCTTGAATGCCACCTCGTTTTTTAATTTTGGATTAGTGGTTCTCGAAAAATTAAGGTTTAAAAGTGACGTTATCGAATTCACTTGCCAATTATTTAACTTTTTTAGATGTTGAATACCTATGCCCGCCACCGAGCCCCATACATAGAGACATTGTTCAAAACGCTCTCAAACATTATTGGGCATTTCTAGTCAAGCGGAGACAAATCTGGGGTACGCTCAGGCCATTCAGTAGGTTCTCTTCTTCAAATCTATCGCGCTGGAAATGTTTTTATCTAAAAACTGCCTTACATGTACCGTGTAGTGTGAAGGAGCCCTATCTTGTTGAAAAATGATGTCTTCGGCACGGTAACGGTTATCATCTTGCTCACTTATTTGTGTTAGAGCTGGGTCAATGGCATTTTCTAATTAATCTAAATAGGTTTCTCGGTTTAGATTTCCAGGTTTTTTTTTTATGTAGCAGTGGCACACACACTAAAGGGAGGTCCTATGGTGCTCGACGAGCGGTGTGTGTGCGAAGATGTTGATTCACATGGGTTTTGAATAGTTGTAGGTTGTAATTCGGGGGAAACAGATGCCCTGGGAGGGAGTAATATAGTGATGCAGTGCGCCACACAAAGGAGTTCTTGTAAAGCGATGTTCTAGGTGTTTCCAGTTGTACGACGAACTGGTGCGCTCTTGCCGTCTGTCGTGACTGTCTAACAGGCGTTGCCAGGGGCGGGATGAAGCTGGCCAAATCCTGGGAACATCTGCCGTGAAAGTTTGTAAAACAGGGGCATCTCGGCCACATGTCTGCGGTGTTCCAGACTATCCAGATTCCGGGTCAACTCCGGGTCGCCGACGAGACGCACAGCTCTCTTCTGAATGGAATCTAGTAGCCTCAGGGTGTGCTTTAGTGCAGCACCCCAGATGTGTAAGCAATATTCTAAGCACGGTCGTATTTGTGCTTTGTAGAACAAGGGCAGCTGCTGCGGTGCATACAGTTTTTTGTTGCGAAATAGCGCACCAAGCTTCTGGGAGGCTGATTTTGCGATGTTAGCATCGTGATCATGCCAGGCTGACATATTGACGATTGACGAGGATGAAGGAATGGTCGATCCTGTCATAATGATGTCAGGGCCCACCGTATTGGTCCTCTTGGTACACGTGGCTGCTTGAGTCTTTGCTGCATTGAATTGGACCAAAGTTCTGTCGCCCCAAGTTTAAACTTTCTCCAGGTCTTGATAAATTGCTGTAATCTCCTCCTGTCTGCGGTGATAAGCCTCAGTCGCTGGTAAAGGTTTTCCTGATCTAAATTGGGAGACAAACGTACTGTCATCTGAAAAAACTGTAAACACGAGTATTCGTTTCGGTCAGCAGGTCATTAATATAGATGAGGAACAGAGTTGATGAAAGTATTGCGCCCTGAGGCACGCCCGCGTTAATGGTGAATGTGTCTGAGATGTGTCCATCAACTGCAACGTGCAGAGATAGGTTCTTAAGGAAACTGGCAAGCAAGCTGTAGAGAGAGGCTGGCAGTCCGAAGGACGGTAGTTTGTTGAGCTATCCGTCATGCCAAACTCTGTCGAATGCCTTCGAAATATCCAACGCAATCGCTCGAGATTCTCCGTAGTTCTCAATTGCCCTACTCCATATAAGGGTGACATAGCCCAATATATCTCCTGTCGATCTCTCTTTGCGAAAGCTGTATTGTTTATCTCTGATTATTCTGATGTTCTCGAGGTACTTAAGTAGTTGCTGATTGACTACACGTTCCATGACTTTGGAAATTATTGGAAGCAAGATAATTGGGCTAGTTTTCTTGCCTTTTTTGGAACAGGTTGCACTCGGACGACTTTCCAAAAAGATGAGTAAATCCCTTTTCGGTAAGACAGAGAAAAACGCCTGGAAAAAAACGGGTAAAGGGAATGGGCCAATGATATGATATTCACAAATTTCTAGCCAAAGTTTAGTTTTTCTGGATGTTGGGTGTACCCTTCACGAAAAAGTCTTGGATTGTTTAAATACCATTAACGGCAGTTATGGCGCGGTTACCTTCGCTCTTTAGGGAGAAATAACACCCATCAGAAAAACAAATATTATAAAGGTAATCTTGACGGATAATAATTCGTTCACTAAAGATCTCAGAAATGTCCAAATGTTGATCGTTATCATCTTCGTTTAGATGCTGGAACAACTGATTTGCTTAAGGGTGAGATTAATATGATTTCAATATTCTGGATGGTTGTATGTTTAATACTTGAAACATCTGATAATCTCCTAATACTTAGATTAGATTCCATCATGATGTGCCCTAAAACAGTTATTTCAACTGCGTCGGTTCTGATTGGATTTCGAAAACCCAATTTTTTGTTTCCCACAGAACCAGTTTCTCAAAAATTTTCTAACTAGACTGCGAAAGAATGGGGCACGTGTTTTATTTTTAAAACTTTAAGCTCCACCCTAAAAATCTTAAAAGGAAAGGGAATCTATGATATGCATCATTTTAAAGGGTATCCAATTATCTTTTCAATGCCACCTTATTTTTTAATTTTGAATGAGTAGTTCTCGAGAAATTAAGGTTTAAAAGTGACGTTATCGAATTCGCATACCAATTATTAAAATTTTTAGATGTTGAATATGACCACCACTGAGCCCCATGCGGTAGGAGAGATATGGTTCAAAATGCTATCAAACATCATTTAGCATTTCTGGACTTATACATTCGTCTACAATAAGTTGCCGCAAGTCCTCTAGTAATTCAGGTTGTGTCGCAAACATTTTAGTCTTTAAACGACCATGCCATTCAATAGGTCCTCTTCTTCAAATCCATCGCTCTGGAAATGTTTGTATCTAAAAGCTGCCTTACAGGTACCGTGTAGTGTGGAGGACCCCTATCTTGTTGAAAAATGATATCTTCGGCGCAGTAGCGATTATAATCTTGCTCACTTCTTTGTGTTAAAGCTGGGCTAATGGCATTTTCTAAGACATCTAAATAAATTTCTTCATGAAGATTTCAAGAAAGAAAAAAACCTAGCCTAAGTTTAGTTTTGCTGGATGTTGAGTGTGAACGTCACGAAAAAGTCTTGGATTGTTTGGAGACCATTAACGGCAGTTATGGCGGTTACCTTTACCATTTAAGAAGAAGGAGTACTTGTTAGGAAAATAAATATTATAAAGGTAATCTTGACTGTTAATAATTTGTTCACTAATGATCTCACAAATTTCCAAACGTCGATCGGTATCATATTCGTTTAGATGCTGGACTAACTGAATTTTATAAGGGTGAAATTTATATCATTTTAATATTCGCTGAATACTTGAACCATCTGAAAATCTAGTACTTAGATTAGATTCCATCATGATGTGCCCTAAAACAGCTATTTCAACTGCTTCGGTCCTTATTGGATAATGAAATGAATAACCCATTTTCTGTGTTCCACAGATCCAATTTCTCGGAACTTTTGTAACTAGACTGCAAAATAATGGGGCTCGTGTTTATCAGGAGTTTATTAAATGCATTTGCAGCACCTCTGCTACAACACTTTTTCGAAAAAAGAGCGAAATAACATCAACTTTTTCTTGAAAATTGTAAATTATTTTAAAACAAAACGATGTTTACAGCATCAAATAAAACGCAAAAACTAGTTAAAGTTCTACATTTTTAGATAGTAATAATGGCTGATTCGCATTTCCGACTTGTTTACTAAAACATCCCCTATCAGTTTTGTTACATTTTTAATAACATCACTTTTAAACCCTAATTTCTCGAAAACTGCTCATTTAAAATTCAAAAATAAGGTGGCATTGAAAAATTAGTTGAATAACCTTTAAAACGATATTTCAGCTTTTTAGGGTGAAAGTCACCTCCGCTTAGGGTTTGAGTCAGGGACAATGATTATACCAAAAAAAACTGACCCCCTTGAAATTAGAGTTGACGAGACCGAGCACTTTTCTGTTTCCTACATCATAAGACAGAAATTTCGCTGGAAACTTTTCTGTCTGGTATGGACGAAATTACTAATTAACTTGTTTGAAATTCACCTTACATAACCATAAGGTAATGAATTGAATTGGTACCTACACATACCTCCAGGATAGCCTGCCATGGAAGGGTGTAATGATTCGACCGGGAGCCCATGCAGCCCCAGTCCTGACATTGGATATAGGGCCGATTTGTACGCCATGGTACTGCCGGAGTTTCCGCCGCCAGTGCTTCCAAAACAAGGAAATGATAGATCGTTGTCGGGGCTGCATCTGCAAAAAAAACATAAAACGTTACTGAACGTATTATTCTTACGATTATTGGTATGACATCCATGATACATAATCTCGGACATGGTTGGCATTTTATACTTTAGCACAGATTTTGCCTGATGTGAAATCCTTTTGATATATCAACCCTAAGGTAAATATTAAGTACATTAGATTACTGCCATCCTTTATCGCGTATCTCAGCATTTTAAAACTCAAACGGCAAATCAGACTAATTGACAGTATCAAACAATCAGCCCAAGGACTAATTTTATCTGGCAATCTGGCTAATGGGCCATTATTAAACTTATCAACTTCAAAGTATCGCAGTGTGCTCTTCCCTCGTTGCCTTCTTATTCGATTGCCACCCTCTGTTTGCCGTTAACAAAGCCCGGGGGGAGCTCGTGGGTGCATCCCGTGTCTAAACTTCAAAAAGTGAACGATAGAAATCGTATTAATTTGTCCTAATGGGCATATCTTATTTTGTTCTTATAGCTTAATCAATTTGCTGGTTGTTTGTTGTTTTTTTTTGGGCTTTTAAACTATTAATAAAATAAATATTGGCATATAACTGAATTCCAATCTCCCACAGATGTTAACACCTCTATTAGGTAGAGAAAATTAATAAAAGCTGAGTTGGGTTAAATCCGTTTTTGGGGCAAGTGCTTAGATGTACACACGGGACATGGCTATTCGGCCAATAATATACATATTTAAGTTTGCTATCTATGGTTTGTTGCTCGAATAAAATCACCCTTATATGTATAAAAGGTTTTTTACATATATGAGTTTACGTCGCAGATAACCTCGGAAAATTTTGACATTTGTCACATGCAGAGGCAACCCATAACAATCCCACCAAACAGGCTTGCACGTATGGTAGCCTCGGACCGAGTAGGGGTATTGCCTCACAATACAAGGTAGAGGCTGCATTAAAGGGACTTGCAAATGTCCAGATGGGAGTGAGATCGTAACAAGACCACGATGATATGATGTATTGTAAATTATCCGAAACATTGTAAAATGTGATGTGTCTTCTCGAATTGAGGTCTTTCTCCCTCTTTTTAAAAACTTAAGGGTCTTGGCAAAGGTTGGGGTCCAACGTTATAAGGGAGGGGGCATGTGTGAACTACTAATTCATTTAAATTACTAATTAATTACCTCCTTGCCCTAAATTTGAACATGAACTTGGAGAATATATTGTAAACATTCAAGCAAAAAAATATAAAGAACGCGAGAGAACAGTGCAGGCAATTATGGACCTTAAAGTTACAATGGTCAAAAGATGATATTACATAAATAGTCAAGCAGACCATCAGCTTGACAGACTTTTGTCTCCCACCTATTCCGTTGGATCATCGGGCTGCAGTCCACAGGGACGCAGTCTCTCGGGGGATACCCGCCTAAAGTAGTAAAGTCGAATCTGCGATACATTTGTCAAAGTTCTAAGTAAAATAATCTCAAAGGGGAATCTGTCAAAGTGCATTAAGCTAAACTAGTCTGCCGTTAAAAATGTTCAAATATTTACTGAAATTAAATAACAAAAGCTAACCATAAATAAAACACAACACAATTCTTAAACTTTATTTTAAACAGTGAGCAAGACTTTCAAAAACACCTCAACTAAAAAAAGGCATCATATAATCGAGTAAAGTGTAAATTTACTAAGGCTTTGATATATAAACATTGTCACTGTTTTACCGAAATGTCTTCTTTGCCCGACATTGAATGATCCTAATCTGAGCTACATAACCTGCACGCCAATCAAGTTGTGATTTTTCGAAACATATAGGTCGTGATTACATTAAAAAAATATTCTACTCGGCAAAGCTATTGATAAATCTAAAATCTAAAAGTATTTCCAGTATCTTAAAATGAGGTGAATATGTCCACTTTTTATACTCCTTTATATGCTGTAACTACGCATTTTTTTTTAATATTACCGAAATTTTGATATACACTTTAGGGTTATAGCTAACTAGTACACACACGGTGTCGTGTCTCTCTGAAATCTCTACCTATAAATATTTTTTCATGTTTGTCGCTTTTGCCCCAGTGGTGGGTTCAATAGAGGCAGGTATTAGATTTCTATATAAATCCCTTTTCCACCATCGTATGGGGTTAATAAGGATTTAATATATATTTTAAAGACTTCATTAACCTTAAATTTTGTTTGTTCTTTTTTGTCACGTACCTATGCTTATTCAAAACGTAGAAAGGTAACTTAAACACAAAACCTTCCAATATCACTAAAACTCCTTGAGCAAAATTACCTTACAAGACTTTCGGAATTATTTCTTGAATGTATGGCATCCCCTCTGATCTTATGGGGTGGCTGATAGTCTATAACTAACTCCTCTTCAAATTCGTATTCATCTGGAATATATATTCTGGGGTCGCTATCAAGAAATCTTCGGGTGTCCCTTCCTAGGCTGTTATAGGGCATTCCTCTATAATGAGTTTAATGGTTTGATTTTGACCACATTCGCAGAGGGGCGTCGAAATTAAGATGAGCCTAGCTAACACTAGGCGGCCGGAAGCCTATGGGAAATTTATTTCCTATAAAAATCTTGATTGGTGGGTGTTTCGACAGAGGCTAAACGAGGTAACTGTCATCCCAAGGCAAATCGAAACCACCCAGGAACTAGCGACAGAAGTTGTCACTTTAACCCGCAACATCCAGCGCGTCAGAGACGCCTTATGTCCGGTAGTCAGGAGGAAACCATTCGTGGAAACTCTTCCTGACGAAATCCTAAACCTTATCAGTTTCCGGAATCGGATTCCTCGCAGATGGCAGAGAAATTGCGCTGCAATCGACAGAGTGAGGCTTAACGCTCTGACGGACCAGATAAGGGCGAATATCCGCAATCACAGAGAAGCGGCATGGATGAAGTTCGTGAACGAGCTCGGCACGGAGGACGGTTCCCTGTGGAAGCTTGCAAGGCAAGTAAGTTAGGGGAGGCCCTGTCGATATTCCCGCTATTTCTCATAATGGCGAGGATATCATAGATACCCGTGGGAAGACCGAGGCCTTCGCTGACTCCCTTGAGAGTGTACATGGGGAGACACCTGATACCGTGCCATTGCACGCTCAAGTAACAGAGGTAATAAGGCCCTTTTTGAAACAATATCCAATTCCCCTCTGTGATGGATAATACTAACCCAAACTAACCCAAACTACGCAGTGCCCTCGGCCGTTTGCCAAAGAATAAGGCTCCGGGACCTAACACGATCCCTAACCTACTCCTTAAAAACATCCCCACCAAAACCCTTATACAATTAATGCATATAGTTAACGCCATAATTCGTTTGCAACACTTTCCTAGTTCCTGGAAGATCGCGTACGTAGTACTGTTCCCTAAACCCGGGAAAGACCCTAGACAAACTAGCTCATATCGACCTATATCTTTATTAAACACACTGAGCAAGCTCACCGAGAAGCTCTTATTGTCCAGGATGAACAGGATAGCCCTGAACCGTCGTGTACTCCCTCAGGAGCAGTTCGGTTTTCGTAGCGGCATAGTACTAATATGCTCGCTGCGAGGATCGTGCAGGACATATACGACGGATTCAACATAGGGCATTGCACATCCTTATTACTCCTGGACATAGAGAGAGCATTTGACCGGGTATGGCACAATGGATTGCTGTTTAACCTTTTTATTAAGTACAGTTATCCACTGCATATTGCAGCGCTAATTGCGTCATACCTGGTCGGGCGCACCTTCTAGGTGCGTATCAATGAATCACTCTCATCCCGGAGAGAGATCAAGGTAGGGGTACCTCAAGGAACGGTACTATCGCCACAGCTATTCAATTATTACATAGTAGATCTTCCTTCCCACCCTGAAACGTCCCTAGCGTTCTACGCGGACGACCCAGCCCTCTACTCTCACTCCGACTCTGCACAGGAGGCGACTAATAACCTCAGCGCTCATATGGAGCGAGTAGCTCAATTTTATGAGGAATGGAAAATACGACTCAACGCTAGTAAAACAGAGTTGGCCGTATTTCACAGGAAATTTAAAAACACAGTATCTGCCCCTATCCTTATCAATAATATCCCTATCCACCCCAAAACGTCCGTAAAATACCTTGGAATCATTTTTGATATGAGGCTCAACTTTGGTAAGCACATCTCGCATGTGCAAGTTAAAAATAGGAAAGTATTACTTAAAGTGAAGCCTCTTATCAGAAATGATTCCTGTCTCAGCCCTCAAAACAAACTGATCCTTTACAAGTCAATTATTCGGCCATATTTGACGTATGGGGCACCCATTTGGTGCTCGGTGGCCGACACGCATCTTAAGAAACTGCAAATCCTGCAAAACAGGCATCTTAGGGTAGTATTCTCGGCAGAACGGTATACCAGGATCCGGGACTTGTACGCCTGGGCTGGAATCGATTATATCGATGATTATATCGATAAAATAGCGTGTAAGTTCTATACTTCTGGAACACGGGGCTCGCTGAGGACTGCCCATATTGCAGACTTGAGGCGCGATTCGGCCATCCGATCCAAGCATGGCCCCATACATCGCAAAACCACGATTTATTTCCTAGAGCCGCGGCCACCAGAATAATTGACTCTCCTGTCTTACCACATCTCCCAAAAACCACCCCTTTTGCGCCCCTCGGTGTTGTCAAGAAACCGACAAATACCAGGAGCGCGGAAGTCGCAGAAATTCAGCTCCGACACGGCTGCTCAAGGCAGGCCCCCTCCACCACACCAAAAATGTGGTGGGCGGGACTTGCTAAGAGACCTGGCCGAGCTATAAAGGCTCACCTTTTCGCTGAAATAAATCAGTTTATACGCTGCTCTCAAGTCGCCTCCATGCTCCCCTCTTCCGGCAGACGAAGTATGGCATGACGAGCCGGGACTATGTCTAATACAATGTTACACATTCTCACCTCACCGAAGCTAGCTAGCTTGCTATTAACCTCCTATCATTTACCATATGTGTATGAATGTTGTGTATGTCCTGTTTTGTAGTATGAACCAAAGAATCGTGAAATAGGGTTTTTCCTATTGTTTTTTTCCCATGTTGCTACCCTCACTATCCCACCCCCTGAAAAACAAGTCATCAGTGCTATTGTCATTGCGTGTTGTAATGTCTAACCTGAAAACTTCTGAAAGGCATAGCGCCTAAGTAGAATCAGTTATGTAACGTGAAGTAGTACCTAACTACTAGCTGAAAATACAGCTAGGGGTTGCAGAGGCGCCTCTGGGGCGTTCGCTGCCTACTGGCGCGTGTTTACTTATGTTAGATTAAGCTGTATATAGTAGATTAGGTGTATATATCAATGTAAAACGACCCGTAATATATGATGTTGCTTGCTTGCTTGCTATCTTGCCCCACTTATACAAGGTGGAGGCACATCTACCATGCTGGGTTCTTATTCGGTTTAAAGTTGCCCAAGTTTTACGTGGCAAGTCATAGCCTGGTGGCTGTTGGGTAATGCATGGGATGCGGTTGTTCTGCTTTGTGGTCCATTCTTCGTACCAAGCGTTAGTTAGGCTAAATCCTTCTTCTATGGCAGCTATTGCTGTTCTGATGGACGACTTTCTAGATCGAAGGCGGTTGTGGCTAGCGTCTTCAATATCCTCGTGTATGGGCAGATTTCGGTTGTCCATTATCTTTTTACACTCTCTCGTAAGCGCATTTATGCATCATAGGTTTGGGGGTGGTATGTGACTGAATACGGGGAGCTACTCCGCCGGAGTAGGCTTGATAATACCCGCTATCATTCTCATTACGTTGTTGAGTTAAGGTTCAATTCTATGTACACACTGCCGCACAATATTTAGCAGTAGAGAAGACGAGACTTAGGGCTGAAGAGCGTAAAATGGAAGCGGACACTCCCTATGTTGTTCCACAGAGTTTTTGTATAATGTTATTTCTCGTTTTCAGTTTCTCTGCTATTTTTGTTAAGTGCTCCTTGAATGAAAGTGTTATATCAAGTGCTATGCCTAGGCATTTTGGTGTTTTCTTGTGACTGAGCCATATATTCTGAAATTAGATTTTAAGCCCCCTCTTGTTGTGTAGGTGGAAGCATGTAACCTCTGTTTTGCTGGCATTTGGTTGAAAGCGCCATTTTTGGAAGTATTTTACCAGTTTCTCCAAGTCGGCTCTCAGAATCTCTTCTGACTCCTCAAATGACCTACATCTCGTGGTTAGTGCCCAGTCATCAGCGTAGCCGTGCTTTGTCTCTGGCATGTCTGCGATATAGACTGAAAAGGAGGGAGGAAGCAAGTACTGACCCTTGTGGCAGGCCATTCTTAAGTTTCCTTGGTGAGCTTATATCGGACCCCATGATAACTCGGAATATTGTTTAGTAGACGAGCTGTTAATTTGCAGGGGATTACACGGATAAACTTGTAAATCATGCCTTCACTCCAGACGGTGTTGTAAGCGGCTGATAAGTCAATGAATTCAGCAGAAATTTTAAGCTTCCTTTGAAATCCCGCCTCTATATAGGTTGTAAGCGACAGGACTTGGCCCACGCATCTTCGTTTCGGTCTAAAACCTGCTTGTTCGATCGGAATTACGTCATATGTTCTCTGACCGATTCTGTTGTAGATGAGCCTTTCTAGTAGTTTATATGTCACTGATAATAATGCTATAGGCCTGTAGCTCTGGAACGAGTCAGCTGGTTTGCCTGGTTTCAAGATGGCTATTACTTTCAATTGCTTGAACTCTCTGGGCACATTGCCCACCTGCAATATGTCAGTGAAGAGTTTGGCCAGCCAGCTGTTTATCAGGAACTCCGGATGGATATTATCGAATCCTGGTGCTTTTCCTGGTGTGATGTCTTTGAGCGCTGATTCAATTTCTTCATGTGAGAAAGGATATGCGTATTCAGTGTCCGTTGCTTCGTTCCTCAGGATTATCAGTTCCTGTCTTATCTCAGTCGTGTGCGTTTTGTCACTTGGTGCTCTGGACGTTGCTACTATGTGGGATGCTACGGCATTTGAGGACACATTTGTCTTTTGTCTTTAGACAGGTGGGTGCTCCGCTTTCCAGCTTCCTTAGCAGAGACCATGCTTGACGGCTTGAGGTCTGGAAGTTTAGACCGTTTCTGTCCATTTCTTTTGCCTTGCAGTATCGAGGCTATGGAGAAGCTCTCTCCTCTTCTCTGTCACCTCTTGATCACCAATTTCAAGGAAGTTTTGGCAGATATTTTCGCTGTTTTGGGATCACGCTGGGATATATTATTTGCGAAATCCCCTAGGGATGCACTTCTTAGCGGTGCTTGTTACTGCTCCAATAAACCTGCCAGAGTTTTTGCTGCTGCATGGTGGTACCCAGCCCAGGCATTTATCTAAGTCTCTGGAGAACTTTTTCCAGTTAGCCTTTTGGACCTTCCATCTAGGGCCACGCATAGAGGTCACGAGTGGTATTTGGCTGCCTGTCTCTTTGATAACTGGACGGTCTTGGCTGTGAGGGAAGTCGCATAGTACTTGTCTGGTGACTGGCAGGAGCTGGCTATTACTACCAGATGAGGTGAAACTTAAGTCTGGTTATATTCTATTTGAGAGATTTTTGCGCTTTGTCTTAAAAAAGTTTCAAGAAATTTGTCTCCTAAATTCTGTAGCACCTTTCCATAAAACGATTTTGAATTTCGTGATTATACTGAAATTTCACACTGGTCCATCGCCTTCTTTGAGCTCCTCATTTTTCTTCTCTTCTTTCTCTAACGCCTGCCTGTTTTATTTTCTTCCTGGCTGTTTATTTCTTCTTCGCTTATCTCTCCATCATATTCATTCCTTCGGATCGATTCTTCTCCTTCTGTAAGAGCAACCTGAGGGTCATTAACATAATCACTGTCTTCATTCTAAGATTTAAAGTCATCAATATTACCCCTTCTTCCTAGTGGAACTATGAGTGAATTTTTTCTATTTTTTTTTCGGATCTAAATCTTCATTGGCATAACGCATTTCTTTCACAAATTTAGTGAGGTTGTCATTTAGTGGAATTTCCAAATTTTCTTGATTGTCTCGCGGTACAAAAGCATGAAGTCTTTCAAGAACCCTGTGTCGATTAATG
>MU190741.1:5664-40576 GCA_016904865.1 Pissodes strobi | reverse complement strand
GCAAAGGACATGGCCAAACAGAAAAGCTGATTTTGCAAAATTGGGAACGTTGATTGGAATGCTGATTATAAAAGTTGATGATAAAAATAACTTCAAATTGTACAAATCATTTTAACACTAAATAAATACATATGCCTATTATATCTAATTTCCGTTACATTTGCTCTACGTGTAGATTTTTGTTACATTAATATTACGTCTTGTTTAAATGCTATTATTTATACGATGTGCCTGTAGAACTAATAAATTATAAAAATATCTACAAGACACAGGTATCGTAATTCCTAAATATCCAAAACAATCTAATGGGAGTTTTCCTGGCCCTGACACTCCATGTATCTAATTTGTTTTTATGTAGATTATTATAACACTATTTTGCATATATTATTTAATATGCAACGTCACTAGTCTTTGTACTGCCACAGCCTTCTCTACTGTAAAAAAATGGTATTCCTGCAGAATCATTATTACTTCAGCAGTTTTGTCGCTCTCAGAATGGGCTTCTCTTCTGGGATATGTTTAGTTTTTATATGCCATCAGTTTGTGGCAAAATTTCAACAAACCGCGATAATTACGTCAATAAATCGTCCCCGGTATTCAATTCTAAAGTATGCAATATGTATAAAAACCTCGCTTGAGGCCGAGATGAATGGTAGCCTTTAGTCATAAGCATTCAAGCATTGACAAACGAATAATTATTTGTACTGGGCATTCAATTGATCTTGATAACATTTTGATTCGCCGTAACAAAAAAAATATAGGGTTGGTGGCCAAGTTTTTTTCTAAGTTACATGTAAAACAAAACACCAACAATTTTCTGATACATAAGCCTACTTTATATATATTTTTAAATGGAACACCAAGTATATTGATGGACAAATCTCAGACACATTCACCGTTAATGCGCAAGTGCTTCAGGGTGTTATACTTCCACCAGGCTCTATTCCTCATCTATATTAATGACCTGCTGACCGAAACCAATAACCCTGCTTACAGCTTTGTATATACCTATACCTTGCTTCCAATTTAGATCAGAAAAACCTTTACCAGCGACTGAGACTTATCACTGCAGACAGGGGCAGATTACAAGAATTAATCAAGATCTGGAGAAGGTTCGAACCTGGGGCGACAGTAATTTGCTCCATTTCAATACAGCAAAAACTCAAGCACCCGAGTTTACCAAGAAAGCCAATATGGCGGGCCCTGATATCATTATGGCAGGATCGACCATTCCTTCATCCTCGCCAATCGGACTACTGGGTGTCTCGGTCAACAGCAATATGTCCAGGAATAACCACGTTGCTAACATCGCAAAATCAGCCTCACAGAAGCTTGGTGCGCTATTTCGCAACAAAAAACCGTATACACCGCAGCAGCTGCTCTTGCTCTACGAAGCGCAAAACAAGATCGTGCTTAGAATATTGCTTACACATCTGGGGCGCCGTACCTAAGCACAGATTAACCCAAACTAACCCTAAAGCTGGTGGATTCCATTTAGAGGAGAACCGTGCGTCTCGTCGGCGACCCGGAGTTGACCCGGGATCTGGATAGTATGTAACACCGTAGATATGTGACCGAGATATCCCTGTTTTACAGATATTTTCACGGCAGATGTTCACAGGATTTGGCCCGCCTTATCCCGCCCCTGGCAACGCCTGTCAGACACTCACGACAGACGGCAAGAGTGCACCAGTTCGTCG
Source organism: Pissodes strobi (assembly GCA_016904865.1). Lineage (NCBI taxonomy): Eukaryota > Metazoa > Arthropoda > Insecta > Coleoptera > Curculionidae > Pissodes > Pissodes strobi. The sequence continues at coordinate 38,876 of MU190741.1, read as the reverse complement.
TACAACTGGAAACATCGCGTAACCAGAACTCCTTTGTCTCTCGCTGTGGAACTCACTCCCAGGACATCTGTTTTCCCCTAATTATAACCTACAACTATTCAAGAACCGTGCCAATCAACATCTTCACGCACACACTGCTCGTCGAGTGCCATACATAGGCTCTCCCTTTAGTGTGTGTGCCACTGTCATAAAAAAAGATAATAAAACTATTACTACGTTTTTGGACTGTCTAGAGAAATCTAAACACACTTCGCGTATAATATCCTATACCTATCTTCTATCTAAAAAAAAGGATGGTGAGCTTTCTTGGAAAACAAAAATTGCTTTCTCTATCCCAGTTTGTTTTTCAGCAGTCAAAAAACACTGATGATGCCATATTTCATGTCCTGCATGAGCTGTACGAAGTTGAACGACGGAGAAGGGACCGCGGTAGTTTTTTGTGACTTGACAAAAGCTTTTGACTGTGTCTGTCATGAAATACTGCTGCGGAAACTCGATGTCTACGGCTTTAAGGGAAACATAGCTGGCTGTTCGGAGCCAGAGCATCTGCTTTCAGGGTAATATATTTGGCTTTTTACATTTATAATGATTTATTAGCAGTTAGGTTTTTATTACAGCTTTGTCAATGAGATTTTTATGTACTTTTGACGATAAAGCATATTTGAGTTAGAGCTTGAGTTTGAGTTTAGCTGTTTACGAAATATTGACAATTGAAAGTCGTGCATTTTGACACTTTGACAGGATCTAAAATCTAAACTGCATTAGATCAAAGAAAATGGTTTGCACATTCCTCTCTTAGGTTTTCATAAGCTATCGAATGACGACGCTAACTTCGAATTTAACACGCGAATAAAATTAACCGGAACTTTTAAACCTATGGTTAAATTCAAATTTACTGTCATTCGATAGCTTATGAAAACCTAAGATAGGAATGTGCATACCGTTTTATTTGATCTCGTGCGGTTTAGACTTTAGAGCCTGTTAAAGTGTCAAAATGCCCGACTTTCAACTGTCAATATTTCGTAGCTAAAGATAAGTATAAGATATTATACACGAAATGTTTTTAGATTTCTCTAGAGAGTCCAAATATGTAGTAATATAAGGTTTTCCATTTAAAAAAATATAATGTAGGCTTATATGCCAGAAAATTGTTAGTGTTTTTTGTTTTATATCTAACTTAGAAAAAACTTGACTGCCAAACCCTATATTTTATTTTTTTTTGTTTACCTCGATATCTTTAAAAACAAAACAGTTACAGCGAAGCAAAATGTTATCAAGATAAATTGAACGCACGGTACATTGTTAAAAAAGAGAGAAATTATATTTTACCGACTCCAAAAGGAACAATTATTCAACAATCAAAAGCACAATAATCGTTCTTTCAAGCATCGGAAAATTAGAAAGGGCTCTGCATTTGTTTATATAAAAAATATATTCTCTTGGCCCTGCATAATTAACAAAAAAAAAATCTACATTATGGACAAATGATCCAAACCCGAAATCTTAAGTCACAGCAACCCCAACCAAAATTAAAATCGTCACCTGATTTTGTGTCCATGGATCGCCACTACAGCATGCATATTTCCCAGTCGATCAGAAAACTCTCTCAGTGCGTTGCTCGACATGTCTGGTGTTAAAAGTACTGCTTCAGGGCGGATTTTTTCGCAAGAGTTCATTCAAATTCTCTGGACGAGCTCTGTAGACCTCTTTCCTTCATATGTCCCCAAAAGAAGAAATCTAGTGGGGTCATATCAGGGGATCAAAGTGTCCATTCTAATGCACGACGTGCTCCAATCAACCTCCCTGGAAATTGGTTGTTCAGAGACTGCCCAATAATGAAGCGGAACATCGGCATGTTGGTACCATATTTCACGTATACTATTCCTATTTTGTTGGATGGCCGGAGCAATACGTGATCTAAGGAGCTCTAAATATTTTGTCTTGTTAATGCTTCTATAAAAAAAGGTCTGATAATACTGTTGCCCAATATTCATGCCCACATACCAACTTTCTCAGGGTATTGGGTATGAAGTTCTTCCATCCAATGGGGATTATATCTAGACCAAATTCTACAATTGTGCGTATTTACTTGATCATTTAAGCAAAAAGTAACTTCGTCGCTAATTAAGATTTTGTTTCTTCATAACGCTGGCAAGTTCTGTGAACCGTATACTTTATAATTGGTTTAAGAGTGCAAAATGTTCTCGCAATGGAATGTGTTTCGAAGATTCATTACTTTTTGTAACTATCTGAATATATACCTTTTGGTAGTACTAACAAAATTTGTAGAATTTATATCGACCTTCTTCCAATTCCAAATGACGATTACCACTGACATCAGTTTTATAGTGTTAAAGAATATTTATATCCCTCAACATCCACGTCCTTTTATTTTAACGTGTTGGTATTTGGGGACCTTTTCGTTTTCAATTTTATTGTGATTGTGTGTTGACGGGAATGGTGAAATACAGCATATATTTGCAAAATAATCACACACAAAAAAAGTTATGCTTTTTTGCAAATATCTGTTACAGTTCAAGTTTTGTTTGTTTTTTTTTATATAAAAATCATATCCCGTAATTATCATATGGGCGCCTGTTGGTAGTTATTGGCCGGTTCCTCTAATGACACAGATAGATAATTAAAAAAAAAAATAAAAAAAAAATATATAAATAAAAATTTCTGAGATGATGTATGTTCAAAGAGTTGAAATAATTACTAATTCCCATGAGGGATACATATTAGATAACTAAATGAACTAAAATCGATATCTACTAAATTTCAAGTTGGTTTAATTAACTTCATTAGATTGATTGTACCGGGTCCGAGCTCAGCAGTGCAAATGAAATCATTGCTCACAACATACATTGGACAACCCTGTTGTGTAAATAGAAATATGACAGGTAGGATGACAGAGCGCAAATGTTGCATGAAGTTTTACTGAACGCAACTGTTATCAATTTGGGTACAATCTGTGTCAGGCCCTATTTTTACTCCATAATATTGCTAATTACTAGTTTGTCTAATTTATAGCCTATAATTTGCCTAAGTGCACAATAATACAGGCAGTTGTTTTCAACGATGATATTACAAAAGAATACACCCCAATCACGTTTAAATCTAAATCACAAAACAAATGCATTAAGTTTTCGAAATAATTATATTAAATCACATTGGAAACAATGTTATAAGAGATACTTATAGCAGTATCGTATTTTAATTACAGTTGTAAATTTGATTACAGAGAATTGTAATTAGGTATATGGCCATTTTTAAAACTTAATATTCAGTGTTGCATAAATTGGTAATTATCCGTATGTATTCGTTAGCAATTAAAGAGCTGTGTAGCAATAAGCATTTGAAAAAACAGAATCAAGGTCAATGCCAATATCTTTCGAACTTTGGCTAATCTTCGAAAACTATAGCTATGGCCTTTCAAAATTACAAAGAAGTTGTTTATCGGTAATAAAACTTTAGTTTTTTTCGCTTATTTTACTGCACTTGATCTTCTCGATACCTAAGTGGGAAAATAAGAAAACGTAAAAACCAGATCCATTTGAACCATTGCTTTTACGTCACATTATTCCCATAACTTGCTTTTTATGGCCATAAGAATGGTATATTCATTAATAAAGTTGTGTTCTCTTTCAACACTAGTCTCCATTACTTTATGCAAAAGGAGTTTCTAGTTTTAATTATTTGTCTATTATAACTGTGTGACAAAGAATATCTTAAATTGTTATGAATGACTTTTCGCATTGTAATTATTTTGTGCATTTGTTAAAATATTGGATGTGTTCTTTACAATATTTGCTTAAAATAGCAAATACAAAGGACAAAACATCAAATATTTAAAGTATTGATCCTTAGCCAACATATTAGTGCTAACCCAACAAAATAAAATTAGATGATATAGACGTAGGCTTGTTCTGATTAAGTCCTCGCTCGAAACCTGTACAATCTAAAAAAATATATCAAGAGCTAATAAAATCGAAACCGAAACCACAAATGGATGTGTAGCTACGTAACCTAATGTATTAAAAATGTCAATTTACATTTGACAGTAATTATAAAAACCGCCTTAAGTTTAGACTGATGATAGGCTATCTAAAGCATTTGACTACAACTATATCTGCGTACCCATCTACGGGGTTTAATGAAAGTAAACCCCTGATTCGACAGAAGATGCGAAAGAGCGGTAGGTAGTACACAGTAAGCCTACAAGTATCGGCAGCAAAATCAGACCGCTGAAAACCGCAATTATTTTGCCGAAGCGAGAAACGAATGCAAGCGTGTGATTGAAGAAACTAAAGACAAACATAACCATAGGATGAGGAATAAACTTTTCAAGCCTCAGTAGCTCTAAGTCAGTAGCAAAGGTAGTAAGTAATAACTTTACAATAATATATCTCCCACTCTTGACAGACGAACGCGGCATCACGGCGACTACAGCCAATGAAAAAAGCAAACATGCTCGCCAAAATATGTTCATCGCACTCTAGCTTAAACGCCCCCCAAGGCAAGGTTCACTCCACCACATCGACCATCAACACTAACTACTATGGCAGAAGTTAAGTTTCATCTCCGTGATATTTGTTAATTCCCCAAAGAACTAGATACGCAAAAGGCATCAGGACCGGACGGAATACCTGCGCCATCGTGTTAAAGAACTGCGCCAATGAACTAACACCCATTTCTTCCAGACATTTTCTCTGTTTTACCGAAAAGGGATTTACCCATCTTCTGGGAAAGTAGCTCGAGTGCAACCTGTTCCAGAAAAGCCAACACCCACACTATAGCCCGATTAGCTACTCACAGGCCAGCATTCTTTCCTGCGGAAATATACAATCTCGCTGGAAAGAAAGCCAGTTAATGGGTAATAAGATGATAGATCCGCATACCATCTTTCTTGTCACGATATACCGACGTTCAAGCCCGACAAGATTGATACCCATACACTAGTGTTCTTTCCCATGGGAATGTCGAATCTCGCAGGGAAGAACGCCAGTTAATGAGTAATAATTGAGAGGAGCAGTGTCCTCTCAGAAGATTAATTTGTCCAGTATATCCAACACTCTTTCCTTTCACAAGCGCTTTGGATAGAAATAACCGGAGAATATGATTTTTACGTTAGTGGCCTCTAAGCAGATTATTTTCCCCGCAAAATTTAAAACGACTGAACGACGGGAAAAATTGAGAGGAAACATTGCACGAAAATGATTTGTGTTAGGGGGCGAACAGAGTTTTATTATTCCTTTCATATTTTGAAAGGAAATAACTAGAAGGATGAATGCTGGCAATGAGCGCTGGTATATGGGTAGCTAATGCCTTGTTTCCAATAATGTCCAAAGTCATGGAACGTGTAGTCAATCACCAATCAAGTACCTTGAGACCAACAGATTAATTGGCGATAATCAAAACGGCTTTCGCAAAGAGAGATCGACAGGTGATATATTCGCTGTCACTCATATATTGAGTAGGGCAATTTAGAAGTATTTGGCATGACGGCAGAATTTGGCATGACGGATTGCCCAAAAAACTGCCGTCCTTCGAACTCCCAGCTGTCCTGCTGACAGAACCCAATAATCCTGTTTACAGTTTTGCAGATTACAGCGCCCTTGTCTCCCAATTTAGATGTGAAAAACCTTTACCAACCACGAATACTTGTCACCGCAGACAGGAGCAGATTACAGTAATTAATCAAGATTTGAAGAGGGTTCGAATTTGAGACGACAGAAATTTGGTCCAGTTCAATGCAGCAAAAACCGAAGCAGCCACGTTTACAAAAAAAGCCAATATGGCGGGCCCTGACATCATTATAGCAGGATCGACTAATCCTTAATCCTCATCAATCGGACTACTGGGTGTCTCGGTCAACATGAAATATGACCTGGCATGCCCACGTTGCGATGCTAGCATCGCGAAATCAGCCTCGCAGAAGCTTGGTGCGCTATTTCGCAACAAAAAAACTGTATACACCGCAGCAGCTGCTCTACAAAGCGCAAATAAGACCGTGCTTTGAGTATTGCTCACATATTTGGGTTGCCGCACCGAAGCACACTCTAAAGCTGCTGGATTCCATTCAGATTAGTTAACTCGGGATCTGGATAGTCTGGAACACCGCAGACATGTGACTGAGATATCCCTGTTTTACAGATATTTTCACGGCAGATGTTCCCGGGATTTGGTCCGCAGCATTCCGCCCCAGCAACGCCTGTCAGACAGTCACGACAGACGGCAAGAGCGCACCCGTTCGTTGTACAGCTGGAAATACCTGAAACATCGCTTACAAGGACTCCTTTATCTGGCGCACTGCATCGCTGTGGAACTCACTCCCAGGATATCTGTTTCACCCAAATTACAACCTACAGCTATTCAAAAACCGTGTCAATCAACATCTTCGCACACACACCGCTCAACGAGTGCCATGGGATCTCCCTTTAGTGTGTGTGTCATTGCCATAAAAAAATAGAGACGGAAAAACTTTTCATACAAGAAGTTGCATAACTCCTTCAGTATTATATTTTAGACAAACAAAAAAAATGCACATTCCAAAGTTAAAAAACAATCGAGTTTAATTTTTTTTTTAATGGTATACCCTATATATTTTTGCGGGATAAAAGATCTCCTTCCCCTGATTTCAAAAATAAATAGGCTCTTGATATTTGGTTATGCTGTTTTGTAAATTGTAAATTTAAATTATGACAAATTGAATTTGAGCATAACGAGATTAGTTGCCCTTTGAATCTACAGAAATTAGACTTTACATTGAACATAAGTACTAGAAAGAAGTATTTAACTACGAAGCTTTATATGGCAAGAAGTTTACAAGTTGAAGTCATGGCTTGGCGCTGGTCACAAGTGGAAAGGTTCTTGATAAGTATTCAGCAGAAATATGACAAACTAAGACAAGTGTAGAAAAATTCTAGTAGTTCAGTTAATCCGTCGCGTCGCAAACAGCGCATACCTATAGAGCCATAACCAGGTGGCTTCCCTCTATACCGATCGCACTTCAAATATTAGCTGGTAGCAGTTCAGGTGGATATGACAAAAAAAGTTTGGACAAGGATCATATTACACTGCCTACCCATTTAGCGGACTTAATTTAGGCTTTAAATTACATTTTGTTGACATTTCGAATTATGATCTGTAATTCTGAGATCCTGTACATAGGTACTTAAATTCTTATACGATTTACACAATTATATTTTTCTTCTCCTATACTTTAATTGTTTTATTATACTTTTCCTGTCAGTAGCATAATGAAGCTCATTATGATACCAACGTTTCATTATTAAACTAAGTTAAAACCAATCAAAATTCAACATCACAGTGATATTCGCCCACGGCTCGTATTGTTACTCTCATGCTCGTGTCTTAATAGCCATCATTAAATGCTCATTGCATAATATACTATTCTGGTTGGTTAGCTTTGTTATATGCTTTGTGGCCAAAATCCGATAGAGATGGTGCTGTTTTTACAAATATATTCTGACCCGATTGACTTGCATTTATCTTTGTCTATTTTCTTATTATTAATGCAAACGGAACTAACAGGCCGATCCTGCCTATTATACAATTTAAAGGTATATTTTCAATATAATTGCAGGGTTTTGAAATTTTTAGGCGTACCCACCCGAACTTCATGGAGGACAATGAAAATAGTTCGTATTGAAAATAGATAAATGAGATAGCTCGCCAGTGAAGGGTATTAGAGATTTTCAGTAACGAGTTTTGAGCTGGTTATTTTTAAGAAAAGATAAGTAACCATATTAATCATGTGATTTCATATTAAAAAGTCAAATGTGCAAATTGAAATAAGTAACAAATGCAGAAATGTGTATGCAGGGCCCTAGATAAGAGGGGGTTTGAAACCTCCTAGCTCCATAAAATGTTTGCCTCTGACGGCACTGCGGGACTTTTTAACTTAATTTGCTACAAGTTTTCTTCCTACCTAACCTAAACCCCTCCATGGAGGACGCCTAGCTGCGGCCCTGTGTGTATGCACTGGAAAATATTAAAATTATTCTGCTAATTTTCTTTAAAGATATGTTGAGAAGTTCACGTACTTCTTTTAGTTCGAATGTTAAACTGTTCCGAGCTAGAAATCCTTTTAGTTGTGCCCATATAAGTTCGATTGGATTTAATTAATTTAATACTATGAACGCCATTGTGGAATAGGGTGAGGAAAACAATGTCCAGTTTAACACAGGAAAGACAGATATTGGACTCCATACAGAGAAGAGCAGTTCGTCATGTGGATATAATCCAGAGTTGACTAAAGACGGTGATAGTCTTGGACATTGAAGAAAAGTTACGGACCTATCCCTTTACCATCGATGCTACTACGGAAGGTGTTCGAATGAACTGGCACTTACGATTCCGCCAACAGTTGTGCCAAACAAAAACACCCATCAGACACAAGCTGCTCATCAACATACGATTCAATTGCGAACGCCTACGACCCCGTTGTTGCGGGACTCCTTTTTGTGGAGGCCTCGCTCTGGAATGGAGTTCCGAGTACCGTCTTTCTAAAAAATTACAACCTACAGCACTTCAAGTGCAACGTCCACCGTCATCTCGGCACACTCACCGCTCGTTGAGTGGTATAAAAAATGGTGGAAGACGTACTTTCATATGAGAAATATACACTCTTTTTTCTACGACCACCTATATACATGACATAAAACTTACTCTTAAAGTTCTGAAGAAAAGGATTAACATCACACACGGGTTGAAATCAACGTTATAGTACTTCTGTTGAACAAAAATTATGTGCCTCACATTTAGAAGCACACAACTGAAGTGAAACTTCTGAAAGAGATATTAGTAATTGGGTTTTAATTTTTTTAATCTTTGTTTTTCGTCAAATTTTGCTCCCGTTTTCGACGCTCTTTTAATTTTTTTTGCTTTTTTTTAATTTTTTGTTTCATAAAGCATTTTTATTCTTTCCTTTAGTGCGATCTCCGACCTCGTAGCTCAACTTCTTCGCATTTTTTTCGCCGCGTTTCCCTAATTTTTCTTTATTTTTTTTCCTTATTTCGTTTTACAATACTTTTATTAACTTTCCGAACAATTTTTTACGTTTTTTTCAAATTTTTCCTATTTTTTCGAAAGTTTTTGTGTTTCCGGTGGGGGGGGGGGGGGGGAGGCGGGGTGGGGGGATATAATTCTCGTTTTCGTCCAGGATCCTTATTTTACCCCGGCTACATGTGCTGCAAATTTCAGCCCTTTAGCTATACTGGAACATGTTTCATTAAAGTGTTTCCGTTTCATTTGATTTTCATTTTTTTGGACTAACCCTCGCCAAAGAGGTTTCACTTCAATACTTACCTTCATCTGTCAAATGAAAACATCATACCAAATATGCTGTCAAATTGACACAGTCTATCATCTGTTCAAATACAGACGTGATGAAAATACTTTTCAAAACGCGCGCGTGATATAAGTAATTTCTATCCATGATACCAAGAAAAGAAGATATGATATTGGGCATGTAGAAGCGGAGCCAAGATTCAGCGCGCACATCATGCGGTTCGTTATTTTGTGGGCACGTAACCTAAACGCCATTTGTTTTATGTTATGTTGTGAGGTGATGCTCGGGTTGTTTTGGAGTTTTTATCAAATTAACTTTTAAAATGCGTTGTGCAGTAGCTGGGTGCCACACAAATTACCAGTCTTAAAACTTGATCAGCGGTTTAATATTTTTTCGGGTTCCCAACGACGAAAATCTTCGCAATCATTTGTTATAAAGACAATGGATAAACCATCTGACCTAATGGTGCGGCACATGGAAAAATTAGGAACAACTTTTAATGATGTAAATTCTGATAATATGCGTATTTGTAAGGGATCTCTCAATCATTTAATTAATTGAGGTCCAAATATTGATTGTAGTTTGAAAATTAAGCAATTATTTTTTAGATCCCTAGTGTTTCTTTTTTCGCATGCCGAATTTAAATAAAACGCTGCAAAATAGGGATTTGACAAGAAAAAAGGAAAATGTTAAAAACAGTTAAATAATTTAAATTATTTTTTTTGTGTCTCGCTATTTACTTCTTATTAATTATGTTTTTCTGTCTGTACCATTTAACCATTACTTATGTACTGTATGTATTTAAAAAAAAAAATAAATAAAATTATTATTAAACATAAAACATATAAGTATTTTTAATGTACCCATTTTTAATACATCGATAATAAATTTGATATGTGCTTTATTTATCCCCAATATAAAAGATACAAAATTAGATAACATTATTTTACTTCATACACAAAACTATATTATCACTACAATACCAAAAGGACTTCTATTTCAAAAAATTTGTGCTATTATGGTAATCTTATTAGTTTTGTGTAAGTATCATTGTTGTAAAGGTTCTAAATAATAATAATTTAGCTGCCACTAAGCTATTAATTTCTTATGAAATGTGTTTATTCCTTCTTAAATCATTCCTAATGCATAACTTAATTTTATCACCAGAGGCTGCAAAAATCTTTTATATAAAAACATGTGCATCACATCTTACCATATGCGATTCGTTAATATACTTTAAAAGGTCTTGCCTATCGTAATAGTTAGAAAACGCGGAATAAGCCACATATTCCCATATATTCTAGTAGGTTAAATTTAAATTTTACGAACCGCGTGACGTCATGCGACTGGACGAATTTGGAACGGCGCCGGCGCGCGGTGGTAATTTATCTTGTTTTCTTTGTATCATGATTTCTAACCAAGTCAGCTATGATTCATTTCGAATTTTCATATGTAATCGTAGAAATTAGTATATTAAGATACTAGCTTTAAAAAAGCATATATTTTCGCACGAGTTTCCTACCTTGCGAGTGCGCTAAATGTCTTTTAAAACGCTTACTTTATACTATTTTTTTCCATTTTGTGGTTTTTTAATGAACAACGTTAATTTATTCTAGTCCCAATCAGCAGTTGCGCAACCATCTTGTTATTTTTTACGCCTTTATTAGTAGAAATCCCATTCAAAGCGGTGTCACAATTTTTGCTAGTGGGCTTTGACATTGAACAATTTTGTTAATCTCATAGCAACCAGTCAGCAAAAGTAGGGTCGGAAAGAGGTTCTTTTCGACACTCCTTGCGTGTCGAAATGGAATCATTTTGAACGAAAAATAGAAAAAAATGCAATGTTTTATAGGGAAGGACTAATTTTTGCCCTATGAATGTTAAAAAAATTTTCGTATTTCAAAATTCAAGGTGTCAAACAATGTTTATGTCATTACATATTTTACAGGCAATATTTACATTACAGCACTTGTGTCGCGATGTGCTACTTATCGAACTAAAAATAGGGCAATAAAGTGTATGTAACATTACTGTTGTAGAAAAATAACTGAATTCGATCATTCGTTAAAACATAGATATACTTGCATTTCAAATAATTCACTTAAATTATAAACGATTTCATCAAATCCTGTTTCCTGGTATACTTTTCCTAAATTATATGATTTAACTTTGACTTACTTTTAAGTAAATTGACCATTCGATATCCTGAATCGAATTGGAGATCACCGGGAAATAAGAACGATTGATCGCTTATGACAGTAATCGCTATCCTGCATTCAAATTATTCGAAAGGATGCATGTTCTTAGCAGTACGGAACACATTAATATGAATGTAAAGACGCCAGGTTATACATACAGGAAAACGCATTGTATGGTTATTTATTATTATTTGTATATTTTTCTTGAATACGATATGAGTTTTCAACTTTAATGACAGCATTACGTATTAATCAAAGCCACTAGAATGTTCACAAAGGGCAAGAACGGAGGTTGTGTGTTCGCGGTGATTGATAGTTCGCCGTAAAATGAATCATAAATCTGAGGATTGAAATGGGTACCACTAATCAGAAACGACGTATGCCAATTAATAATTTATTTTAAAGAGGGTGCAGCCATCGATTATGCAGATATACGACAATCGTTAATGGCTTGTTGCATGCCAGCATGACTTTATCATGCTTTTTTGTACGTTTTAGGGTTTCTGATTTTATAATATGTTTAAATGTGGGTATAGTTTTCATGGCGACGGTTATAGAATCTATTGAAAGTATTTATCTGTAAGCATATACAAGGGATATAGAAGTCAGTCAACGAACAATAATTTACTTAAATTAATAATTATCTACCTAACCAAAAACACTAGTATAAAAACCATAGAATTCAAGATTATTTAAGCCGTTCAAATACGGAAGCAAGTGCTAACTAAGTTCAACTTATTGATTCTTGTCTTTGCCTTGTGGCAAATTACTCATAAAGATGAAATATTATAGTTTCGTTTTTGATCATTGTCAAAACCCAATATCAGATCTTTAAAAGACGCAATATTAAGGCAGTTGAAACGCCTACGCCATATCTTTGATAATTCGCTCAAGATAAATGAAAAATTTAATGGTGAAAAACATATCTTCACTTCCTCCCACGAGAGATCTTTTCAATTGGATATTTGACAAAATCTATTGGCCGACATCTATTGGCTTTAGCCCAATTAACTTTCAACTAAATCACTTTATTAGGCGTCCGTTATAAAGCTTCCAAAATGTTTCATTAAAACACGTTATTATTATACAGTGTGTCCAAAAAAGTATGCAACATATGGAAACTTTTTTATTATTGGTTTCTCAGAAAATTTTATTCTTGATAAAAGTTGGTGCTTGCCCTAAAATAGTAAATAAGTATTTCGAAATTTCCATATTGTTTTAGTGCGGGCGCAAATGTCATTTATCCGAAATCGCGTTAAGAGTAAAGTACCATAATTTATAAACATACAGCAAAATCTTATAAGGAAAAGTTCTTCCAAATTAAAAAAGTAATCTAAATGTGAAATTTGAGTTAAGTACATCAACTTTTAATTTTTGTTCTTTTCTCTCGCTTTTTTCTTAAACGTTACGTCACTGGAGAATGTTTTGTTCTTTTGTTATTAGTATACTTGCCAAGTAACTTCAAAATTTATTTAAGGTAGAAATTAAATACATAGTTGCATAATGTTGCAGTTTTTCCAGAGGTAATAGCCAGTTTAGGTATTAGTGTGTTGCAAACACATTTAAACACTTTTGATTCAAAATTTTTTCCACTCAAAATCATGAATAGACGCAACTCTTTTCATTTCATGTAAAACAACTAATAATTTATTTATCTTTTCCACCCGATGAGTAAAATATGCCCAAGTATGCTAAAAAGCCATATAAAATATTTTGTCTTGAAGAGTAGGCCATGCATTTGGAATAAAAACAAATAAATAGCAATAATTTTACTTCTGTCTGATATATGAAATTAATTATTATTGAGTCAGTCATTCCAATTGTATTTTGTAATAATTATTGTGGACAATTATTTTGGACCAAAATTGTTTAAATGTGTTTGCTACACACTGATATCTAAACTGGCTTTTATCTCTGTAAAAACTGAAACATTATGCAACTATGTAACTAATGTCTACTTTAAATAAGTTTTGAAGTTGCTTGGCAAGTATACTAATAACAAAAGAACAAAGCATTCACCGATGGCGTAACGTTTGAGAAAAAAATCGAGAAAAAAAAGAGAAATAAAAAATTGATGTACTTAACTCAAATTTCATATTTAGATTACTTTTTTAATTTGGAAGAACTTTTCCTTATAAGATTTTGCTGCATCTTTATAAATTAAGGTACTTTACTCTTGACCCGATTTCGGAAAAATGACATTTGCGTCCGCACTAAAAGCAGTACGTAAAATTTGAAATACTCGTTTACTATTTTAGGGCAAGCACCAACTTTTATGAAGAATAAAATTTTCTAAGAATCCAATAATAAAAAAGTTTCCCATATGTTGCATACTTTTTTGGACACACTGTATATAGTTTCTCATATTGTACGTATTGTAAAAATAAGCAAAATCAATAAAGCTTCTTAATAGTATTTTACGTTTTTGAATAGCTTTCTTTTCTTTTATATTAGAATAGAGTTATTAACATTTAGACGATACAAAATTAGACTTATTTTAAAAATTTGGTGTCTACGTCCGCGAAAGTGTTGCCATAACAGAATTTGCCTACAAGTGCAATATTCAAACCACGATGCACCGTAAAGAAATGTATCTACAACAATTTAATAATAGACGCTAATACTTACTACAGTAAGAGTATTCATTATGTTATGCATAATACATCAAGTACAATTATAGTTACTCATAAAATAACAAGTGTAATTATGAATTCGTATTAGGTAATCCGAGAGTCACAACTATGCAAATGAGAAAAGTCAATATTGGTATTTGTTGACGTTTCAGTTGACGTAAATGCTAAAATTTAACTTTCTAGTTAAGCACTTTATAGCGATGAAGACAGAGAGAGGCCTAGAGGGCCTTCTGTGGGAAGATCGAGGATCACTCATAGACTGCACGGCTCTCAGTCATCGCAAAAGAAAAAGATCGCGATCTAGGTCTACTAACAAAAGAGGACGGCACCAAGACCGCTAACCTACAAGAGAGTCTTGAACTGCTTATGGAGACACACTTTCCTGGTTCGTCGAGAACAGACGACAGGAACTGGCTAAACGAGAGAAACTTTGAACGTACTAATTTGAACTGGGAAAGAGTCAACCAAATAGTCAGTGAAGACAAAATACGATGGGCAATAATAAGCTTCTCACTGTCCAAATCGCCAGGTACTGACGGCATCCGTCCAGCCCTACTATAGTCGAGCTTGGACGAGTTGCTGCCATACTTGGTAAAAGGTGAAAATGCCCAGCGCTGCGCTACTTCCAGAAAGCATGGAGAGAAGTAAGAATGGTGTTCATACCAAAAGCAGGATGGACGGATTATACTGTTCCCAAAGCTTACCGACCGACAAACCTAACACCCTTTACGCTTAAAACTCTGGAGAGGCTGTGTGAGTGATATTATTATCAACCGACCGCTGCATCCCAATCAACATGTGTACACTTCGGGAAGATCGGCCGACACGGCCTTGCATCTAGCAGTGAGCCGGATCGCGAGGTCGCTGGACAATAAGAAGTCCACCTTATTGATATTGAGGGTGCGTTTGATAAAAGCACCTTTGGAAAAATCAATGCAGCCTTAACAAGCAGGGGCGTTCCTCCTGCTGTCAGCGGCTATATTTTTCACATGCTCTCAAAAAGATGCGTGCAAATTATGATAAAAGACAGTGTAGTGAGCGCCTTAATTTGCACGCGCGTCTTTTTGAGAGCATGTGGAAGATATAGCCACTTACAGCAGGAGAAACGCCCCTGCTTGTTAAGGCTGCACCGTTGCCAAAGGCTACCCGCAGAGAGGCGGTCTGTCGCCACTGCTATGGAACCTTGTTCTCGACAACCATTTGCATCGCCTCAACTCAGATGGATTTTCCACCAATTTATATGCAGACGATCTTACGATACTGCTCAATGGAAAGTTCAAAGGAGTTCTGTGCAATCGCATGTAGAGTGCCCTTCGCTTAGTCGAAGAATATTGTAGAGAGCACTCCATATCTCTAAACCCCAGGAAGATGGAAATGGTGCTCTTCATCAAAAAAAAAGAAGGACGGAACCACTGTGACCTTCGATCCTCCTAAACACACAGCTAAATTCTGCATCTGAGGTAATATATCTTGGGGTCACCTAGGATGCTAAATTAACCTGAAATATTCATTTAGCATGAAGACTAGAGAAGGCATACATTTCTTATGAACAGTACCGTAGGACCGTGAGATAAACCTGGGGGATAAAACTAGGGGTCGTAATGTGGATCTATAATGCTATCATAAGACCAATGATTGCCCATGGAGCCGTTTGGTGGCCCAAAAGTCAACAAAAACGCAATGCTTAAGCTCAATCAGGTACAGATAACTGCCTGTCTGACCATATGAGAATTATGAGAACAATCCCAACCAGTGCCATGGAAGTAAGGCTTGCCGCCCCTAGATATTTATCTAAAACAGGTGGCTCTGACGACCTTGCTAAGGCTCAGAGTCGGTGGTGTGCAACCCAGCATAGAATGTGGAGAGACTAGACGCCACCTGTGGGAAGGGGCAGTCGGAAGACTGCTACCACTGTAGGGCGCTTCGACAAACTATATGATGTACAGGGTGGCCCGTTTAAGAGGGGCCTATACCTTATCTCGAAAACTACGGGGGTTGGAAAAAAATTTAAATACAAAAGTTGTTCCTAGTAAAATGATCTTTATTTTTTTTGTATTGTTTTAATCGTCACTTTTTTATATACAGGATGGTCAAAGAAAGTGACATTTTTTTTAATGAAATACCCTATATTTTATTACATTTTCGGATTCTACTTAAAATTCTAAGCATATTTGATGTATGATGTTATACCTCTAGAGTTAGTAGTTTCACAGATATAAACAGTTGAAAATCGGTACTTTGACTAGTTTTCACCTTGGTAGCAAGAAGACCATTAGAGATGGAGTAAAATTAATTTCACATTCCTATCTTAACTTTTCAAGAGCTATTTGACGGTACTAATTGGCAGGTGGCACCATGGGTACCAAATCTGGTACCTCTGTAGGTACCATCTGTTAGCACCATCAGATAGCTCTTGGAAAGTTAAGATAGGAATGTGGATGGTCTCCCTGCTACCAAGGTGAAAAGTAGCCAAAAGTACCGATTTTCAACTGTTTATAGCTGTGAAACTACTAACTCTAGAGGTATAACATCATACATCAAATATGCATGGAATTTTAAGTAGAATCCAAAAATGTAATAAAATATAGGGTGTTTCATTTAAAAAAGTGTAACTTTCTTTGACCATCCTGTATATATAAAAAAAGACGATTAAAACAATACAAAAAAAATAAAGATCATTTTACTAGGAACAACTTTTGTATTTAAATTTTTTTTCCAGCCCCCGTAGTTTTCGAGATAAGGTATAGGCCCCTCTTAAACGGGCCACCCTGTACAAATAAAACCTAATAAGCCTATAGCCGAAGGGGCGGCTAACATTTTCGCGGAGGGCTCAAAAACCCAGGAAACAGCAGGCTGTGGAATTTACCCCGGAAACTTGCAAATTGGACTCACATGGTCTAAGGACGGACACGCAAGCATAGTTCAGTCTGAAATTGCTGCCATATCCATAGTCTCAAAAGAGATTTTTTGCACGAATACTGAGGACAAGACTATTAAAATCTACACAAATAGTAGAGAAGAACTACTGGCCCTGAAAAGGTATAAACTTACAGCCAGGTCAGTAGTGGAATGCGACAATTTACTGGAGCAAGCCGCCTGGAAAAACAGAATTTCTCTGTACTAGGTTAAAGGACATGCACAGTGCAAGGGTAACCAATTAGCGGATATATTGGATAGAAAGGCAGCCGGTTCAAACATTATGGGGACCAGCCCTTTAAACCTACCTATCATGACGTTGATACATATGATAAAAAAGATCAACCATGAAGACTTTAGAGGAAGATGTGTCGAAAGAACTAACTGCAGACTGGCCAGGGAGTTACTAAGCTACCCCAATGAGTCTACAGCAAAGACATACAAGGGTATGTCAAGGAAGAAACTACGAATAATGGCGAGGATTCTAACTTGACACTGCCAACTAAGGAAACATCTCTACAGAATGAGATTATGCGAGATACCTCTATGCAGAGGCTGTGAACAGGAAGACGAAACAGTAGAGCATCTACTTTGCGATTGCGACGCTGTTTTGGAACTAAAGGAATCCATTTTGGGAGAGGGATGGCCCACCATGGATTTTCTCAGAATAGCCTACTCAGTCAACATCGCCGCCTTTTTTTACAACACTAGGATGGGCCATGGCCTAGGCGGATTTTTTGACCTAGGGAGGATGCATAGGGGGTCCAAGTGCCGTGGCTTTCAAGGCCGCCCTCTCACCATTTCCAGATTCTAGCACAATGGTTGTGTATTAAAGTATAATATCTGACTAGCGTATAACTATAATTACACTCTGATGATTATAACATTCGCTGCAAGTGGCTCGTATAATAATCATCCTCTTTTATTATGCCTCACATTACACACTTCTTAAATAATGTACTACAAATGCATATAACCGACACTAGAGCTTCAGTTTTTAATAATCTGATAGCCGTGACGTCGACATGTCCAGTCGTCAGTATAAATTACCATGCAATTCGAGAATATAAGCCACCTACCTCAGTCAACATATATAGTAATGGCGCCCATAATAATTCTAGCTTATCATACACAAAAAATTGAATTTAAAATATTACTTTTGGAGAGAAATATTTATATAATATTAGAAATAACTAATTAAACTTTTGGGTTGATGCCATTCAGCAAGAATAATTTCAGTTATATTGAGCTGTCGATTATTTTGTTTTGTACTGGGTCTGCATTTGAAATTGTTAGTAATTTATCAGCACTTTGGAGTTTTTTTTTGTGATTTGGAAAATAAAATTAGTGCCGAAGTGACTGAAGATTAAGCTAACAGAACAAAATTGTATGTTTTGGGGTTTAACTTGCGTGCTTATGAAACTAGCGGAATAGTATCCATCAGCGGGACAAATTGCAGCCAAATAGAGGTAATACCTAGAGCAAATTAAACTTAGCCTATTCGCAACTCAAGTACATCCCGTGTTTAGCCGAGGCGAAGCTCAAACATGTTTTTATAGGTAGCGCTTACAGCGCTTCAATACACTCCATACCAACTAGTTCCACGATGAATTCAATAACCAAGAATGATTTATTTTACTGCATTGACTTAATAGAAAAATAAATAAATGTAATTATCTTGCCATCTTCTGCCAAAACTCATTTAATTTCATTCTCATATAATGGTGTGTATCATAGGATACAACCTTAAATCGAAAAATTACGGGCTATAAGCTTCTACCAGCCACAAAACTGTATTGCAGTCATTAGAAGTAAATCTACTCAATTTTCGCACAACAGGTTAGGTCTATGCTCGGCGTGGAATCGATTTAATATGCACTATTTCATCTATACTCATGATCTACAGAATGTGCATGGGATGCACATGGGCTGGGTCCAATATGCGGCAGGCAGAACCAGTGTGATACGAATAATATTTGCAGAAGGAAATCTTATTGAGGGGAAATATAGGAACAGGATTCAAGAATAGGTAAAATTTTTGTATTTGATTTATATTCATGTAAATAAAGAAGAAAATAAACTCATGCAGTTTCCAAACAACACTCGGAATCTTCGGTAAAACACGAACCGTTTTAACAAAACGTAACCAAAAACTTTAAATTGAATATAAAGTGTCGGAACCGGTTCAAATGACTAAAATATCGGAACAGATTAAAAATATTAAAGTAAGTTTAAACTAACCCAAATTATCCGAGTTATGGCGACTAACCAAAACTAACCAAAAACATTAAAATTGGTTATTTCGTTTCGGAACCGGTTAAAATGACTAAAATAAATTAAAACTAACTGAAATTAACCGAAAGTTGATTGAACGATTAACCAAATGTATCCAAAAGCAGAGCTAAAACGTATCGGATCAGATCAATTAAAATAAGTTGAACCAACCCAAATTAACCGAATTTTGGCGATTAACCAAAATTAACTAAAAACATTTAAATTGGTTATAACGTATCGGAGCCAGTTCAAATGACTAAAATAAATTAAAACTGACTGAAAATAACCGAAAGCTGTTTGAATGACTAACCAAAACTATAATCAAAAGTAGCTAAAAGCACCAAAACGGGCTGAAACGAATTGTAATAGGTTGCAAAAATTTAAGTAAATTAAAACTAACCAAAACGAAACGAATTTTGGCGACTTACCAAAACTAACCGAAAAGATTAAAATTGATTATAACGTATCCAAGTCGGTTCATATGGCTAAAATAAGTTGGAACTAACTGAAACTAACCGAAAGTTGATTGAACGACTAACCAAAACTAACTAAAAGCACCAAAAGGGCTGAAACCAATCGCAACAGGTTAAAAATGTTACAGTAACGTTATGGCTAATTATATATTAATAGATTTTCCAATCTACAAGAAGATGGTAATTTTTTAGGTCTACATATCTGCACCTTTATTTATTTATTTATTTATTTAATTATGATAATATTTAATATTAATGCTAAAAATGCATATCTTTAACTAAATATAAACGTCCACTCGTGTTTATATTTTCACTTTTTTAAACTCTGGTTTTAAAAACTATTTGAATTACAACACAAAACACATGTTTGTGTTTTTATTCATTATTTTCAATGTCGCCCCAGTTGCGTCTTTGCGAGGGACTGCGAATTTTTATCACAGGAAAGAGTCTAAAGAATATATTTCGTTTATACAAAATGGCTTCGATATCGTGCATTTAATTTAGGCTTATTCCTTTAAAGAAACAGCTTTCATGCATTTTTATTGTTATTGGCATAAAGAGGCAAAAGAGTAAAAACGTATTCATGCTGTTTCTAGGCAACAAACTTTCATAAACGATATTCAACTATTTTTCATCCACTAACACTAACATATTAATATAGATTTATTTAAACTCACAAGTATAGGTATTATACTTGTGACTTACTTGCATATCATGGAGATATACAAGGTTGTATCAAAACCTTACCACTTGTTCCTCAGATCAAAGTAAGCCGATTTAAAGCAACTTACCTCAGTCCCAAATTGCTTCGTTTCCGAGATACCAGGGTGGTAAAGTTAAAAAATAAAAATTAATTTTTTAAAAATGTATGAATTTTTTTTAACTTTTTACTTTAAAATCAGAACCCCGGGAGTTTTTTGGGATGCGACATACGAATATGAACACCTTTTCACTCTAGCCGTTAGAGGGCGCTTCACATCGCACTTCTGATTAAAATGGCCATTTTAATGCAGTTTCTTTGATTTTATGTTAAATAAGTAACTTCCGGAACATTTTTAGGCTAAAAAGGTACCTACTCCTGCTAAATTTGGTTAAAATAAACAGTTTTCGAGATATTTAGATTTTTAGTGTTCGACGCCGCACCGGGACATTCAAATTATTTTGAAAAAAAAATTAGGTGCTGATGAAATTTGGTTAGTGAATTAGCAGCAAAATGGATTTTTTTTAGATAATTTTTTGGAGTGGACGTTAAGGTCTTGCCTGGTATTTTTTACCTGTTTGGTGAACCACTTTAGAATTTTTCTCCGGACAGACTATTTTAAGAATATTCGCTATCAGTAATATTTTCAGCAGAAAAAAATATTGTTTGATTTGGTTTATAGTAATATGTTTTTACTTTAAATGTCGGCAATTATTTGCATCAACGGAATCCAAACAGATAGATCGGTAGAGGAACTGACGCTCCTGTAAACTGGCCACGACGTCTGGCGTCATCATATTTTTATGAGGGTCTTTGAAAACGATGGTATACTCCAGATCGATTAATAATGAAGAAGAATTGTGAAATGCAGTCAACATATTAAAGAACGACGCGGAATTGATGCAAAGAGCTCATATAAACTTTTACGTCGTATTAATCTATATACTCTTGTTACTGGTGGTCATTTTAAACAATTACTAAAAGTTTATGATAATCAAATTTACTTTTAATTGTTTCTCACTGAATTAAAGAAAAAATCCATTCCCAAGTTGCAGCACTTACTGTCAGTAAACCAACTCAAACAATTTTTGCTGTCGAATAAAGTTCTAAAGCTGTTCACCAAACAGGTAAAAAATAAGAGGCTTTTTGTATGTAACAGTATAAGGATATTTACGAAAACTCCAAAAATTATCTAAAAAAAAATAATTTTTCACTGACCAAATTTCATCCTCAAAAATAAATGCCAAATTTTTTATTCAAAATACTTTGAATATCCCGGTACGGCATAGAACATAAAAAACCAAAATGTCTGGCGGATTTAACAAGAGTACCATTTTTGCCTAAAAATGTTCAGGAGATTATTTTCTTAATAAAAATTGTAAAGAACTAGACATTAGACCGAGGAAAAAGTTATGGCCATTTTAAACCGTCAGAAGTGCAGTGTGAAGCGCACTCTAACTGCCACAGTAAAAAGGTGTCCATATTCGGGTTTCGTGTCCCAAAAAATTCCCGGGGTACCAATTTTTAAACTAATACGTTAAAAAAATTTCATAAATTTTAAAAAAATCGATTTTTAATTTTTAACTTTACCACCGTATATCATGGAAACGGAGCAACGGACCAAGTTAGTTGCTTTAAATGGGTTTATTTTGACCTCATGCATATGTGGTACCATTTGTTCGCACCGTTTTAGAGACGCCCTGTATAATTGACAATAGTCCAAGCACAAAATTATTTGTGAATTCGTTATGATCAGATTTTGGACGTACATTTGCTTGAAAAATGTTAAAGTAGCTTTTTTATTCAAATTAATTAAAATGTAAAATGTAGTGAGGACAATTATTCTCTGTCTGAATGTTTGTGGCTTGTTCCCGTGGTAATATTTGCAAGTTATATGGATTGACCAACCTTGCCTAAATGTACTCAAGGAAATAATAATTTCTTTGCTTATAATCAATATTATATCGGAAAAGAGAAAGTAATATAATGAATCTAATTATTGCCACATCTTTTGAAGTCAATTTATTTTATTTTGGGAACAGCAAGTAGTGGATACGATAAATACATTTAATTGTTTTAAATATTTCTGCATTTAACAATGATTTTTCAAAATAATTAAGTTTTTATCGTCACAATGTTCGATTTTTATTTTAAGTCACGCGATATCAATATTATTGTTTGTAGTCAGTTGGCTAATTATCTGGAATATAAAATGGGCCACATAAACTGAACATTTCTATACAAATTGGTGAAGAGAAGATATCAATTAATTAAATTACATATGTAGTATTTTGTATTTTCTCCTATTAGGATTGAGAACATTGGAGTTAAGAATGGACATTATATATATTAAATATTATTTATTTACAAGTTTACAATATTATTCAAATTGCTGTTTAACATATTTACTTCTTTTGCCTTGAGCATACGATACGTCCTATTAAAGATACTTATGACGTTATAAAAAGTAGCTTAAAATTGCATAATTAGAAAAAACCCCACGATATTTCCGCAGATCATTGCAATATATGAAGGAATGAACTTACTAAAAAAACAAATAAGTACATTCTATAGTAGGTACTATTTTATGAGACAAATCCATATATAGTATATTATTAGAAATCCGAATTTTCTATGTCATGTCATAGAAAATATTTAATACCAACTAACGTTAATCCAAGTTCCAAGTAAACCTATACCATATATTATCCTTAAACACAAGTTACTATTTGATTTATTCTTATATGTAAAGCATAGCACACATTTCCATTAATAATGGAAAGACTCTTTTGTTATAGAGTATTCCGGAAAATGTAAACTTTAGTAGTATTCACAGGCCACAAAAAAGTAGTTGTAAGTAACTTTTGTCATGAATAATAGAAAACTAAAACTTTACAAGGGATGTAATTTATTTAAATACAGTTTGTTCATATCAATGTCTCTAAGTTTTAATATAATATGGTTTCAATATAAATTTTTAAGCAGACTTACCTGTATGGATATACGTATGTTTTTTCATGTCGGATTTTTGGTGAAACCGCTTTCCGCAATACTGACAGGGATAAGGCCGAGTATCTGAGTGAATTAGAAGATGCGTTGATAGCGTTGAGGATCTCTTGAATGATTTTCCGCATTGCTGGCACTGAAACAAGAAGGGTATATTAATATCTGTGGAGGGCTTCTTCATATGAAATAGTTATTTGTGTATTTAGAGCGCAAAGTAAGGGATTGCCGCTTGAGAAAGAATGTTACTGCGCGACGCGTAGCGGAGCGCAGTAATCTTTCGAAAACGGCAATCTTACTTTGCGCTCGAAAAACACACAGAACTTTTTCTACAGCAGCATTTTTTAAAATTAAATGCACATTTTTCTCTATACTTATTCTGAAATTTGCGAATGACTGTCAGTTTTGACATATTATGTTCGGGCTTCGGACATATTTAGAACAGGATTGCCAGCAACAAACTGTAACAAACGCACGACTGTCATTTATTTATCTTCGGTTTCCATGACCATTCAGCACACTAGACGGAAAAAGCGAGAATTCCCTTTTCCATGTTCGCGCTAGAGCGCAAAATAAGGATCCACGGCATTAGTTGATTTTGCGATTTCATTTGAATTTAGTATTTAGTTATTTTGCGCGCGGCTGTAGAAAAAAATATTTTATGGGTTACCAATTATTTTAAATATATTTTGAAAACTATTTATAGGTAGTTATACTCTTGGGTGTTCCATATCGTAATTCAAAGGTATTAAAAACTGGTTCGGGGCTGCTTTAGGAGACCGCTAAAGACGTGTGCCTGTTCTAGGTTGCGAAATTATATGACCTGGACATGTGAAAACATAGTTGGCGTTTTATGTTTTCAAATTAACAAGCTACATTGTGATCTGCTTGGTATTTGTTTGTATTTTCTTGGAATATACTGTAGCCCAAAACCTAGAGCTAGTAAAAATTTGAAGTAATATTCGTTCTTCTCGCGGAGTGTATTTACTGTAAGAGAAAAATTTCGGCTGCATTTCATCAAGCCCCAAAAAACCCAAAAATTTAAAACAAGGGAGTTTTTAGTGGAAAAAGCATAGTAAAATTTCTTGTTTCGATATATTAAGAACGATATTTCTACTTTGAGAAGAAAGTACTTACGAAACATTAGAAGAGCTTGAATAAAAGAAAATAATATATTACTTAGATGCCATTTGGCAAAGCGAAGTACAAGCTGTATTTAAATGATGACAAAAAGACAATATTGAAGATGGTTCAAGAGGGATAGCCAGTCCCTTTTAATTCGTCCTCAGGAAAAGGACGTCGACATATTATTTGTCGAAGATGACCTTTTAATATTTTTGTGCAAACATAGTAGAGATCTTAGGGTCAAGAATGGACTCTGAAGACGATATGGAACCGGTTCCTTCTACTAGTAGAAGCCTAATTCCTTGTACTAGTAAAGGCCCAATTACCTCTTTTGATCTGGAATCTGGAAATGGTAAGCGGGTGGCCTTGAAAGGCCACGGTACCCAGGCTCCATTGGACTCACTGTGCATTCTCTCGAGGTCAACCAGTTCATCTAGGACTTCCGTCGCCCAGAATAGTATTGCAAAAAAGGCGGCGCGGCGATGTTTCCCGGGGAGGTTGTTTTAAGAAAAAAAAAAAACTTTTTTGTCCTATAACCAAGCACACAGAAATTCTGTTTTTGCGACCGGCATCCTCCAGTGATTTGTGGCGTTTAAGTACTGACCTGGCTGTAACAGTTACAGCCACACTGAGTGTAACTTTATAACTTTTCAGCGCCAGTCGTGCTTATCCGTGTAAATTTTAATAGTTCTGTCATCAGTATTCCTGCGAAGAAGCTCTTTTGCGGCTATGAATATAGCAGCAAGTTGCGACTGAGCTATGCTTACGTGTATCTCCATAGGCCATTTAAATTCAGTTCGCAAACTTTGGGAGCAAATTCCATAGCCTGCCATTTCCTGGGTTTTTGACCCATCCAGGAAAATGATAACGAAACCTTCGATTATAAGCTTATTTGGTTTTATTTGTACATCATAATATAGTTTGTCGAAGACAAACTTGGAAGGTATGCTTTCTGTGTTGGCCTGCATTAGTGGCAGTCTTCCGAGTGCCCCTTCCCACAGGCGGCGTCTAGTCTCTCCACATTCTGCGCTGGGTTGCACACCAACGAGTCTGAGCCTTAGCAATGCAGTCAGAGTCACCTTCTCTAGATAAATATCTAGGGGCGGCAAGCACAACATTACTTCCATGGCTCTGGCTGGGGTTGTTCTCATAGTACCCCTTATATGATTAGGCAGGCAGTTTTCTGTACCGGACTAGAGGATTTGGACGTGGATGTCTTGGAATAATGGTTTTCACAAATGATAGATTTAATTTGAAAGATCTAGGTCATTATTGTGAACAACATACAAGTTAACATTTCAGATCAGCGACCTGCGCAACGCTTAAAAGCTCTGATGTTAAGCCATTATCTGGTAATACAACGAATCAAATAAAGAAAAACAATAGGGAAAAATTTGTAAAACACGTTATTGAAGAACAGAAAATGTGAGGATTAATTACATATTCTTCTTCTAATCTGATGAACACTTGCTTGGTATTTTAGCTTCGTTAGGGGCCAAAAATGTTTACACTGAAGCTGGAGCAACATGCTGCTTACATCATCCGGTACTTGGACCTAATCTATAAAACCTATTCCACTAAAAGCATAAATTCGCAAAAAAGTTAAAACTATTTGAACTTTTTAGCAAATATTCGCCGACGAAATTTCGCGTCAATGAGTATGGGCCAAAACTTACATTCGCGCGAAAAATCAACTGTCAAAAAAAGGCGAAATTTGCGGAAGTGAATATGAAGCTTTAAAGTGAGATTCGAATAGAATTTACTTTTTCGTTGGTTTATCTACATACTAAGAGTTTATCCCCTCTATGTTTTGAATGAAACTTTCCTTTAAAATAATCGAAAAATATTGGTTACACCTTTTTAATTTAAACTGAAGGAAATTCTTATTTGAGTAATTAAAGCTTTTAGACGTCCTGAATAAATTTTATTATAAATACGCCAGAAACATTAAAAAACTGAATATCACATTTTTTAATTAAAATAAGTTGAGCACTGAGATTTTAAGAAAATGCAAAAGTTTAAACAAATTCGGAGAATTTGAATGAAAATCAATCGATATAAAATTTTATCCTAGCAGAAAGTATTAGATATTTAGTAAATTTTGTCCTCATTTTCGTTATTTCGACCGACTGTGATGAAATCGATTATTCGCCATCTTGTTTGACTTGACGTCAACATCGCCCGCCTTGATAAAAAGTTACATCCGGCAATGTCGCGATATCTCCGAGTTAAAGGGACCAGGTCATTGAAACGGCTGACGAAAGATCAAAGGAAATTCGCCGGCTGTCTTCTCTTTACATTATATACTCTTTGGTATAGGTATAAAGGTGTCATAATAGTAATTTTAAATTTGTTAGTGTCTTTTCTCCATCCAAAGAACCCCGCCATATTTAAATGGAAATTGGTGGAAAATTCTTAACTCAACTTTTCAGAGCCTCTATAATAAAATGATTAAATATTTTGAGATCTAATTTAACATTTTGCCTTTCTATAGATGATGGGAAAAGAACCTTTACGGTAATACTCATGTTTTAAGATTTTGTCTGGTTCTATTTCATGAAGTTTTTTGACAGCTGATAACGAAGCATATTTTTTGACCTCACTCAAAATTGGGACAAATTTTTGGTTTAGTTAGCCATTAAAATACATTTTAGTAGATGAACAGTGTGAATAAGGTAAAATAATGGTCTTTCGCGGGCAATAGGGTGGGGGAAAACTATGCTGAGTTCATTCCAGGGTGAAAAATTACTCACTATCTTGCTGTTTAATGCATTATTGTCACTAACTCTACAAAATACAACGTAGCCCATTTCTTCCAAATTTTCTATCAAGGTCTTGACAAACGCATATAAGATTTCTGAATCAAGTTTAGCTACAGAAGATATGTGAATTGTGATCATAAATGCAACTGCAGATGGCGCTAAAGTATTTCTATTATTTACTGATGTTCCTACAGTGTTTCCTGCCTTATAATCCAAATACGGGTCAATATGAATTTCATCAAAATGTAATATAACATTTTTATCAATTAAATATTGAAAAATGTTACGAGCATAGGTAAAAAAATGTCTTTCAACAATACTGTGTTAGGATAGGAGCATGATTACGCAAATACCTGTAGGAATGGGCGCTTATAGTAAATATTCCATTACAGCCTTTTTGAGGCATAATTACACTAAGTATCACTTACCCCAAAACTAGCCAAAATCGATAGAAAACCATACAATTAAACACGAACAAAAACTTATAGTTGGTATTGGCCGCAAACATGCTGGCCGAGCGACAGGTATTGCATAAAAGCAACAGGTTTTAAGTTCGAAATATATGGTTTTACATATTTAAAAATACGCCTTACAATATAAATTATATACCTAAATATAGAAGGAAGTATTAGGTACAGGTTTCACGCACTTAAAAGCACATAAATACTTCCGATTTCAGAAAGATGCAAGAAAATAACAGTAATAACGGCAGACATTATCGTCAAATTTTCAAAATAATCGTTTGCAGTGTTGCCAGATTTTTAAAATCGTGGCGCCACCCTGGTTGCTTATTTGCTGCCCAAAATCGCATTTGTCGGAAAAGTAGAAATTGGAAAATGCTCTTCATTTGAAATTTGAAAAACAAAGTTTTTTTTTTGTTTATCATTTTCCTACCAGTTTTAGTAGCCCAAAATCGCCCAATCACATCAAATATATATTTATACCTACATAATTACCATATCCTCTATCTCTACTACAAAAATATATTTATTCCAAAATAACAACAAATCTTTGAAAATTATATGTTTAAAAACTTATATTATCATCATCAGGATTTGGCTCGGCTGACTCGGTAGAGTTAGTTTCATACATTGCTTGGGATGTAAACCTATTTAACGTATATTTACTTGGACTTAAATTTGTACAGCATTTGTTGAATGACATTTGATCAACCTAATTGCATTTAAAAGATTAAGAGGAAGTGGGAAGTGGAGTTAGAAACCCTAACTCTATTCTGGAAGAAGATGATGTGCTTCAGTGGTAGAAAAACAGGGAATTACCTAATTGTTAATTTATCCAAGACTAGCTCACCTTGGAAAATACTTCTCTGTTGCAGTAACATCCGTACCTGGTGAGAGGATAATTTCCAAAGCAGAGCTCATAGTCTTAGACAGAAGATCTCGCTAGAAAATAATTAGGTTATTAGGTTATTAGCGTTTATTTTCTTAAAAATTGATATGCTTCACTTTCCGGTTTTAATTTATTTTCTTTCCGAATTTTAAGTATTTATTTATATTTAACATAAGTTTACCAAGGCAAACTTTCATGTTAAGTATCTAATGAATGTTAGAGTAAAAATAATATATATTTTTTTCATTTTACATTCATAATTGCTGTATGTCTTCTCGTGCTTTATATATGTGTTGTTGTGCTAGCAAGCGTCGCTTGAAAGATTATATTGTTATTTATTTTTTTCATATTTTTCAAATATTTGATGTTACAATATTAGTGTTTTATTGTAATTCAATAGTCAATAAAACAATAAGCGTCTCCAAGTCAAAATCCACATAAAAAGTATTGGATATGTGGTTTAATATTTGATACTATCCGATATTTAAAAGTATCCAATTGGCATATTACTAAAATTCACTAAATACAAACAAAATGTGCAAAATTGACATTTGCTTGTTACCTGCAACTTAAAAAAGGCGCATTATTGGACCCTATAATACTGTCCGCTAACCGGTTTGAAAGAATAAACCAGTAACCCAAGATAAGTATTTTACAGGTTGCAGCATTATTTTTTAACCGTAACCGTTTCTTTGAAAAAATTGTTGCAAACTACAGCAAGAAGTAGCCTGAATTGCGATAAATCGCCTAATCTTGCAACACTGGGTACAAGATACATCGAACGAATTCCAGTCGTCCAGCGTGACAATCAACGTTAAATACCGAAGTACATGCGATCAATACTTTTATTGGGCTCCCATTCCATAGTATGCTTATTTGACTAGATGTGATGATCTCACTGTAATTTTAATACTAGCCAGTAGGCCTACTTGTAGGAGGTATTGCGTGAAGACGAGGAATCGTTCATTCATGTTCTCGTCGAGTATCCAGCGTTGGCTAGGATAAGAGAAGTGCTCTTTGGAAACTGAGTCTTGATCTCGAAGGACATAAGAAAGATCTAGCCGAGGAAGCCGTGTGCCTTTGATAGGGAGACGGTGCTGCTTGGCCGAATTGGTGTGTGAGCAAGCGTACAACGGGCCCAGACTGGCAGCCTGTAAGGGATTTCTTGCCCGTACTACAATTTCATTATACATATAAGTTTAAATGCATAACTTCTAGTTGTAATTATTTCAATAATCTGTATCCAGATTGAAATTTATATTACTTTCGATATCCAATCTATATCCACATTCATGATTCACTGAGTACCCTTTAGGAGAAATAAAATAATCCTAAAAGAAAATACTTTATTTCTGATAACTTATATTGATTTAATACCTCCGCTTATGTTAAAAATCGATTAATATTCTTAAATATGTGGTCTAAGAATTAACTAAACACTCGCTTATAATCGCAATATTTAATATTTGCTCCTTTATTGTTTCTAAACGAGTGCCTAATAACCTATTATAATCAATTTGTCTGCTGCTATTATTAATTAGTAATCAGGAATAAGACTAAATAATTTACGGTTCCGTAGACAATCATTTGAGGTAAATATTTCCTGGTAAAAAATCTTTTATAATACATTTTTTATTCATAATGTCGTGACAGCGCTCTATCAAAGAAAATAAAAACTGACAATAAGAATTTCATAATTACAAAACAATTAACGGAACAAGAAATCTATACGAATCGCATCCGTTGAAATAAATTATTAGTTAGCTACAATTAAAACATTGTGGCAATAATACTTTGTTATCACGAACTTTCTTTAATTTTTAAAAGACGTATAATTAACGATAAAATCAAAAATTAAAACGTAGGAAAAGTATAGTGGAACTTCAATATTAATTGGTACAAATGGGGTTGAAAATGATCAGGGATATATTAATTTTTTCTTGTTGTATTATGGGAAACTAATAGAACGGTGATTAACTAATAGAGACAAAAACAATTATCTAATAAAGCAAGATATTAAAATTAAATATTTACGCACGGCAAAAATTGCCGTTTTAACAACATAATTAATTATTTAGTTCTTTTATGTACACCTTTTTAAATGTATTGTTTAGTTAATCCTATAATCTGATGTCATGATAGAATAACATTGAGTTTTTGAAGATATTTTTTTTCATGCATAAAATTGTCTAAAAATAACTACTAACTAACCCAAACTTATGATTTAATGATATCGTCCAAATAATTTGAATTCGTTACAAATAAATTAATTTTTTGCTTAGCAATTGCTATATAAGGAATAGTATTTAATGAATGAAGAATAAAATTAAACTGCTAGAGTTGCTAAACCAAACGCACCACGACTAAGACTCGATATTAGATTTTTGTACGAAGTTAAGAAATTAGTCACTACTCCCAAATAATGCTTTAAAAGAACTTTAGCAAACAAAGATAGGACAATGTTTAGGTGATATAGAAATTTGTTTATTTCTTTAATAAGGAGAGCAAAGCTAGGAATATAGCATGTTATGCTTTGTTCCTAGAAAATTATGTTTTAATCCTTTTTTTTATAGAATATACCTTATTGTGGTGCTAAAATATACCCAGCTTTCCTTTGGCTTAATCAAAGGTTTCTCAGCTAAGTTATATTAGTGTACATTAGTAAGGATCTAAATGCCTGTAGTGTGGTTTCAATGCTGAAGAACTGCATCTATTTTATCGGTTGTTATATAATTTATATTGTTGTATATAAGTAAATTATTTATTATGTCTATGAAAAATGTCAATGATCTTTGTTTTTTTATGTTTGGCACACACATAAAAGGAAAATCCTATGGCACTCAACGAGCGGTGTGTGTACGGAGAAGATGGTGGACGTTGGACTTGAAGCGCTGGAGATTGTAGTTTTCGGGAAAGACGTTACTCGGAAGCCTATTCCAGAGCGAGGCAGTCTTCCAGATAAAGGAGTCTCATAACAACGACATTTTAGGGAGGAATCATAAGTGCCAACTCGTTCGAACACCTTCCGTAGTAGTATCGATAGTAAAGAGATAAGTCCGCCACTTATCTTCGATGCTCAAGGTCATTAGTCAAATCTGCTCTCCTCTGTGCGGAGTTCAGTATCTTGAGCAAGTGTTTAGGTGCCCAGCTCCACGCATGAGAACAGTATTCCAGAGATGGTCTTATCTGGCTCTTATAGAGCAGTAAGAGCTCCTGTGGGATATACAACCATTTTGCTCTATAATGTGCTTCCTAGCTCTTGTGCTGATGCCTTGGCGGTTTTAGTGTCGTGTTTATGCCAAGACATGTTGTTTTCTACATTGACACTCAGCAAGCTTACGGATGAGGACAGAGTCAATGTTTGTCCTGTCATTGATAAGTCAGGTCCTGCAGTCTTTGTTTTTTTTAGGAGACAGCCACTTTAGTCTTTCCTGCGTTAAACTCAACATTGTTTCCCTCACTTAATTCAAGGATGCTTTCATACCTTCAATGATGGCAGTAAACGCTCGCGTTGGAACAGAGCAGCCGTCATTGGAGTCTGAGACATGAATGAAGATATAATAATACTGTCGTCTGCAAAGCTGTAAATATATATGTTTGCCCTATCTAAGGGATCGCTCATGTAGAGCAGGAACAGTGTGGGAAATGATATATACCCTTGAGAAACTCTGGCATTGATTTTAAATTCATCCGAGAGATGCCCATCAATACCAACTCGGATGCTTCAATCCCTTAAGAAATTGAAAAGCCATAGGAGCAGTGCTGATGGTAGTCCGTATGCTGTCAATTTGCTTAACAGTCCGTCATGCCACACCCTATCAAATTCTTTGGAGAGCCACTGCCTGCACGAGATTCCCCGCATCTCTCCATGGCTTTGGTCCACAAGTAGGTCAAGTAAGCAAAGAATAGAATTTTCTTTGACGTAAGTCAGAAGATCTTTCGTTGATATGTGCTTGCGGAAGGCATACCGGCGATCGCGTATGATGCCTGCCGATTCGAGATATCTTAAGAGCTGTTCGTTGATCTTAACTTTGGATATGACGGGACCTAAGACAATTGGAGGGTAGTTATTTGGAATTGATTTTTAATCTTTCTTCGGAATTGGTTGCACCTGGGAGCATTTCCAGCAAGAAGGAAAGCATGCGGTTCTGTATTATAGGGAGGAAAGCCTGATGCATAGTCGAGCTGTTAGCTCGGCAGCACATTTCTTAAGCAATATTGCGGGACCAGCCGCTCCTGTCACTCTAGGGAAGTTGGGGGAGTATAAAATTGCATTCCCCGAATTATAAGTACTCATTCCAGTTTTTCTGTTGTTGATGCAACAATTAGCGTTACAAGTACTGCACTGATAATAATATGATTTTAGAAGATCAATGAGGTTTCAGAAATAATTTTAATAAAAGTAATTCCTTTTATAATGGCGTTGGCCTAACAAATGTTCTTAATTATATTAGACGTGCTC
>JAEQML010053257.1:0-40578 GCA_016904865.1 Pissodes strobi | reverse complement strand
AATTTCGTGCATAAAATTAAAATAAAATAGATGTAGCAGAGCGCTTTTCACCCCAGACCATCAGGCACACTTAGTGAAAACGTTTAAATATTAACGAACATATTTAAAAAATGGGGATGGCCTTTATTTCCCACTAGGGAGAACATTTATTGATTCGCCACATGTGGTGAAAAGGCATCCATTTCACTGCATGAGCGTTAGTCTGAAACTCTTAAATTTTTTAGTAACCGGAGGAAATTAAATAAAGTGTGTAATAACGGGCAAAATTAACCATTTACCCTCGGGAAAGTTAACCGTTTGGATAATTATTACGAATCATCTGCCACTTGGTCCTATTCGAAATTACCCATTCGGGATAATTCTATCATGATTGTCACATACGCTTTCGTGTTTAGCCGTACGATTAAAATTGTCATTAATCCCCGAAATTTATAGGCTACATTACGCAACATATTAAGCATACCTAACCTAACCAAGCGCAGTAATATTTCCACTAAATTCTTCAAGGAAAATTGTGGAAAGGATCGTTATTTAATATATATCATAATTAGGAATATCTTCTATCTTTTAGTTGCACTTAAGCAAATGCTCAGGCAGTAATTGGATGATGTCCAATAAAGTCGATATTTTTTCTTTCCCCAAGAGAAAAAAAATTAGGTAAACACGTCCCGAGCATATTTCCTCTTCTTTTTTTGATATTAGCGTTCCACCCAGCCGTACTAGGTTATACCATCGGAAAAATTATTGTAACTAGATTGTGATTATTTTGTGAAACTTTAATATTTTCAGAATTCCGAAATTGAACTTACACCGGTGACTGGCGGCGCGGCAGGCTACACCCTAAACATAAAATTAACATTTCAGTACAAGAAAATTGAAAGAGGGAGACCAAGACGAAAGAAAGATGAAAATTTAAATATGAATGCGGATCAGCTTGTTCACGTTGTGATCTGCAGCAGGTAACTAAATTAATGCTATAAGAGAGAAAGGCATCAAACTTATATACAAAACCATGAAATGAACGACATACGATCTTTATAAAAGGTATTTCTGGCTTCCTCTTTTTGTACTAAATATTTACCTGCATTGCCTTCAATCCTAAATGAGTAGGCGATAATTAAATATGATAGGATAGGCCCTCTTTCGGTTGTGGTGCAGTAAAGTTGAAAAAGCTTGAATAATATTATTATTGACACTTTAAAGTAACTAATTCATTAGTCAAAAATACTACGATTATTTATCTATGTATGAAAAACCCCTAACAAACTAAACACTTAAAGTCAAATTCATATTATAATTGGCGCTTGTGCTAACTTACATCCTGGGACCAGGACCGAAGAGATCTTGTCCTATCCTATTCAACAATCCCCAAGTCATTTAAGATTCAAATGGAACAAAAGGTTATAATTTTACACAAAAAAATATAAATTTTTATTTTCATCAACACTGACCAAAAACCCTATAAAAAAACATTAATTGAACCTAAACTTAATTAATCAAAGCTGTTCCAAACTAGGAAAACTTTTTTCTACAAGGGGCAAAAAACAACGTAAGATGCACCTGTTGATCAATTGGATTCGGCATCTCTAGAGGTCAGTTTGCCGACTAAAAACTTCCCCTCTGCGGCCGCTCTTCACCTGGAATCACCTCTCAGCTTACATCACGTGAAAAGCGATGTTCATTTTCGTTCACTGTACATTTCTATCTGCTTCCTCCTCACCTTTCACACGAAATAGTTTTTCTTCTTTTCTATCATTTGTTCGTCGATTTATACTGGCTTGGTAAGGTCTACTGATTAATCAAAGAGAAAGTTCGTGGCGCTTTTAACAAACTTTTTATTGCTTCAGGTGGTATTTCAGAGATGAGAACTTATCCTTGATATGGAAACCTTCTAGGAATGTAATTTCTTCTTGCGAAGAATAATGTTTTGAAAGTCTTCTCTTCCATTTCTTCGCTAATCCTTCGTGGGACGGCCTAGAGCTTAATTGCATTCATGACGATCCTGTATTGAGTTCGTCGCACAGCATCCTCCATTTTTGCTTCTTTTCCGTTTCGATTTTCTTCTTTAGGTCTTTCCTGGTCTCTTCGCATTCCCGCTCAGCCTCTTGAGTTTTCCTATCATCTGCTCTTGTGGCTAAAATTCTGTTCAGATATCTTCGGATAGAAATGTACTTCTCTCTTGAGTCCTGGATTTCTTCAGTCCACCAGTGTGAAGCGCTCTTTGTGCAGCAGATCCCCGCATTTCGCACCTTGGCGATTTATCTGCTTTCTGCGGGGAAAGAGATTTGTCTTCTAGAATCGCACAATTCAAGATTTTCTGGCAAGTTGTTGGGTTAGTAGCCACATCTATGAACCACTGCGTGTTTCCTCTAGCAAAAGTTGCTTTTTCCCTGATTTTATGGACTACCCGCCCTAGGCTTGTTGCCCAATCCAAATTAACTTAAGTAACCCAAACTAATTCGTACCCGAAAGCTCTTGAAGAAGATAAGAATTCTTCAAAGAATTTTCCAGATGTGAATAAAAAAATAATCGAAACTGTTTTATAATATTTAGTCGAAGTAGAATTCAAGATGGCCGACGCGGAGAAGTCGGGTGATAATCTAGCTGCGAAGAAAAGCGATAAAAAGGCCGTATCAACGTGCCAACACTGCAATAAAAAAGTAGTAAGTGTAGTAAAGTGTAAAAAGTGCTTTCTGGTTTTTCATCCAGCTTAACTGGAGCAGGCTGCCAGTCAAAAAAATGCTGAATGTGTTCATAAGGCATCAAAGATTAGAAGAGAAAGTGTAAACACAACACATGAAGAATTAACAATAGAAACTGAACTTTTAAGAATTCTTGTGAAGGAACTCCAGGGAAAAAATCAGATCCTCGAGCAGAATGGGCAACTGTTAATGGGAAAGGTAAATTATCTTGAAAACAAGTTGATAAAATACGAATAGAACGAGAATTTTGCAAGTAATCAAAACAAGCCAGTACAACCAAGACCCTCCATTAAGAAAATCATAATAATCACATATCTCAAGAACAACAGGTGCCATCTACTGGAAATATTTACGAACGCAGTAGTAGAGAGGAGGCGAATATCGATAATCAAATCGACGCAGAACCGAACAAACTTTATTCATAATCTGTCAACCAATTTTCCAGCACTACAAATAATGACAGAGACAGCCAAGAAGACAGCCAAAACAATAACAAGCAATTGAACGGATGGACCCAAGTTCCTAGACGAAATCGAAATAAGAGGTCAGAAAATGACAAAATAATTAACAAATCAAGCAGACCCGCCCCATTTAAAGGTAACAATGAAAACATTACCTCCCTAAAACTCATCCCTTTTCTTGTCAGGCTTTGCACCGGATGAGACATGCGATAATATAGAGAAATTTTTAATTGAAAACCAGCTAAAAGGAAGCACATGTGAAAGAATGAAAACTTAAAAGGAAAAGTATTACAGTTCATTTCGCCTTGCTGTTCCTCAAGAGGATGTTGACAGGTATTTAAATCCTAGTCTCTGGCCAAAAGGGATTATAATTAATCATTTTCGGAATCTTCAGTACCAGAAAAAGGGAACAGTCAATTTGAGGAAAATAAGTTGAAAGTCCTACACCTAAATGTAAGATCATTAAGGAGAAAGATTGATGAATTAGATGCATTTTTGTAGATAAGGATTATGATGTGATATGTTTGACAGAGCACTGGATGACTGAAAGCGAGTTGGATGTTATTCAATTGCAGTATTATGAAATAAAGGCCTTTTCTGCAAGGCAACAGTACACAGGTGGAGGAACAGTTATCTATGTGAGAGAAGCCGTCGAAACAAACTGTTTAGACATAGGTTTTAACTTAAATGTAGAAAAGTGTATTGAGTATTGTGTTATCTACTGTTAAAGCTTAAATGTAAGTATTTTGTCTGTTTATAGGTCACCTTCGGGGAATCTTGACACCTTTATGGAGTTGTTGGAAGAAATCCTTGCAAGAGTTAGTTCAAATAAGCATGTTATTCTGGCAGGTGATTTTAATGTTAAGTTTAACACACCGGACATGGATGCAATCCAGCTTTGTGACCTCTTAGCTGGTTTTGGTCTAATACAGACAGTCTATGAACCAACCCGAGGTGAGGCTTGCTTGGATAATATTTTTTGTAGTTGTGACATGAAAGTGTGTAGTTCTGCGGTGGTTGATCCTGGTATCTCTGATCACAAATATGTCAACTGGTCGTCTTCCTGACCTCTGTAAGAGAATATTTATCTCGGAAAAAGACAACTTTTAGGCCTATTACACAAAGGGGTCTATTTGAATTTTATAATGTGTTATCTGGAACATCTTGGGACTTTGTCGGTAGTGATCATATGGATGTGGAACGGAAATTCAGTCGGTTTATGCAGATCTTGGAGGGTGCGTACCTGAACTCATATTCAGAAAAGTCTTATCATGTGAGATCAGACCAGGGTAACGACATTACCTGATTCAGTGAGGAGCTGAAAGTAATGAGAGATCAATTGGTTCTTTTGAGGGATCTGAACGGGCAATATGGCTATGTGACAAATCAGCAATGTAACTACTATAGGCAATTGTACAAAAATAAAATATGTGAAGCCAAATTAAATGCTACTGACACCCTGATACGAAGTTCGGGTAATGCCACTAGGACAATGTGGCATATAATAAATAAACACAGAGGTAAGAATGCTGGATCTTCAAAAGAGACTGACTTATCTCCGGATAATTTTAATCACTTCTTCAGCAGTATTGCTGATAATGTTCTAAGACATATTCCCACCGTGAATTTAAATCCTCTAGATAAATTGAATAAGACAGAACCACCAGCTAACACTTTCTCATTTTTGGAGGTCTCATTTAATGAAGTTCGCGACGTAATTAATAGCTTAAATAACAAAAATAGTAAAGATATATTTGGTTTGAATGTCAAGATTATAAAATCAGTCAAATATATTATTCTTGTGCCCCTTACAAAATTAATTAATATTTGATTCAGATATAGCACTTTTCCGGTAGTTCTTAAGAGAGCCATTGTTTCACCTATTTTCAAAAAAGGGTAACCTTAATCTACCAGAGAATTACAGGCCCATCTCTTTACTCCCAATTGTTTCAAAGATACTGGAAAAATGGATGGCTTTAAGACTGGTAACTTTTTTTGAGACAGGTGGACTTTTTTCAGAATATCAGTTTGGCTTTCGTCAAGGTAGAAATATTTTGATATTCTTTGGATACATGAAAGTTATTTTTCAAAGCCATACATGCAACGACACGTTTTGGAATTTTCGTCTCGCAAGAGAGATAAAGCATATGACTCTCTCTCTCCCCCTTTCTCTTTTATGGAATCGGTAAAGAATTAATCAATTTTTATGAGACGAAGTGAAACTAACCGAAAGTTTATTGGACGACTAACCCAAATCTATTAAAATTGATTATGACGCATCGGAACTGCTTCAAATGACTAAAACGAGTTGAGACTAAGTGAAACTAACCGAAAGCTGATTCGGTGACTCACCCAAACTAACCAAATCTTAGATTTTAACATATCGGAACCGGTCCAAATGATTAAAATAAGTGAGATTAAGGGAAACTAACCGAAAGTTGATTCGACGACTAACCCAAACTAACCAAATCTATTAAAACTGATTATAACGTATCGGAACGGACTCAAATGACTAAAATAAGTTGAGACTAAGTGAAACTAACCGAAAGTTCATTAGACTACTAACCAAAACTAACCATCTAACCAAATGTATTAAAATTGATTATATCGTATCGGAATCGGTTCAAATGTCTAAAATAAGTTGAGATTAAGTGAAACTAACCGGAAGTTGATTCGATGACTAACCCTAAATAACCAAATCTATTAAAATTGATTATAACGATCGGAACCGACTCAAGTGACTGGAATAAGTTGAGACAAAGTGAAACTAACTGAGAGTTGATCCGGCGACTAACCCAAACAAACCAGATCTAATAAAATTGGTTAGAGCATATCGAAACCTGATCAAATGACTAAAATAAGTTGAGACAAAGTAACCGAATGTTGATTAGACGACTAACTAAATGTATTAAAATTGATTATAACGTATCGAAAGTTCAAATGTCTATATTAAGACGAGACTAAGTGAAACTAACTGAAAGTTGATTCGGCGACTAACCCAAAGTAACCAAATCGATTAAAATTCGTTATAGCGTATCGGAACCGCATCAAATGACTAAAATAAGTTGAGACTAACCCAATCTAACCATTTCTATTAAAATTGATTATAACGTATCGGAACCGACCCAAATGACTAAAATAAGTTGGGACTAAGTGAAATTAACCAAAAGTTGATTAGACAACTAACCAAATATATTCAAGTTGATTATAACGTATTGGAACCGACTCAAATGACTAAAATAAGTTGAGACTAAGTGAAACTAACTGAAATTTGATTAGACGACTAACCGAAACTAACCAAATCCATTAAAATTTATTATAATGTACCGGAACCGGCTCAAAAAAGTAAAATAAGTTGAGACTCGCTAACGA
Source organism: Pissodes strobi (assembly GCA_016904865.1). Lineage (NCBI taxonomy): Eukaryota > Metazoa > Arthropoda > Insecta > Coleoptera > Curculionidae > Pissodes > Pissodes strobi. The sequence continues at coordinate 34,043 of JAEQML010053257.1, read as the reverse complement.
AGTAGTCACTTCTATAACGTATACTGTGCTACTCGTTTTTTAATAAAAAATCATTAAAAACTTGTGTACAAATCTGCTGTAATTGCTACTACTTTTCTCTGCAGACTTTCAATGTATTGTCTTGTTTTTATTGAAATAACGCAGATGGCGCATGAGAGGTTTGTAGACAAGGCTGTGTTGTCAGATTTATTCTTTAATTCTATATGGTTTTAAGTTAAAATGGTACATTTCTCAGTTTGACAATTTTATGTTAGTCAATAATTGTGTTGTGCTGAATTTAAAATATATATCTATATAATATCTATTATTTCTGAAATTATTATTTTATAAAACTTATTAAAGCGAGGCAAAGCGATAGTGATATTAAGTTGATAAGAATTGATATTACTCATTGCTTTATATAAAAGGTCGAAAAGGGGATTTGAGGAGCATGATTATTTCTCTTGCTGACTATAGGTATTTTATTTCCTTATATTCCTTGCGTTTCTATACAAGCGTCTAGCGTCTGCGGTATAACTATTTGCAATCCTGCGCAGTTGCGTTTCGGGATCAGCTTTTGTGCTTGTGATGCTACGGCCCGGGTTCGATTCCCGTCGGTGACATATTTTATTTTTATTTTTTTGGTTATATTTGTTAGTTGGGGTTAATTTTAGTTTAGTGTTAGGCAGGGTTGGTCAAGCGTGTAGCGCCCCCGTCTCAATGCGCTTGTTTGATTCATTAAAGTTAGTTTCCATTATGTTTGCTTAATATGGGATACTGACGCGCGCGTAGCGAGTCGCACAGGACACGTGATTGAAGTAAATACTTCTCAAGTTTCAACTCATTTTATTTATATGAGCCGATTTCGATACGTTTTTAGAATCAATTTTTATACATTTGATTAGTTTTGGTTAATCGTCTAATCAACTTTCTGTTAGTTTCACTTATTCAACTTATTTTAGTCTTTTGATCAAGTTCCGATATGCTATAACCAATTTTAATAGATTTTGGTAGTATGGGTTAGTCGCCGAATCAACTTTCAGTTAGTTTCACTTTGTCTCGACTTATTTTAGTGAATTCAACCGGTTACGCTAGGTTATAATCAAATTTAATAGCTTTGGCTAGTTTGGGTTAGTCATCGAATCAACTTCCGGTTAGTTTCACTTAGTCTCAACTTACTTGAGTCATTTGAACCGGTTCCGATACGTTATAATCAATTTTAATACATTTGGTTAGTTTTGGTTAGTCGTCTAATCAACTTTCAGATAGTTTCGCTTTGTCTTCACTTATTTTAGTCATTTCAACAGGTTCCGGTAGGTTACAATCAATTTTAATAGATTTGGTTAGATTGGGTTAGTCGTCGAATCAACTTTCGGTTAGGTTCACTTTGTCTCGACTTATTGTAGTCATTTGATCAGGATCCGATATGCTATAACCAATTTTAATAGATTTGTTTAGTTTGGGTTAGTCGCCGAATCAACTTTCAGTTAGTTTCACTTTGTCTCAACTCATTTTAGTCATATCAACCGGTTCCGATAGGTTATAATCTATTTTAATAGATTTGGTTAGTCGTCGATTCAACTTTCGGTTAATTTCACTTAGTCTCTTAATTTTAGACATTTGAAACGGTTTCGATACGTTATAATCAATTTTAATAGATTTGGTTAATATGGGTTCGTCCCCGAATCAACTTTCAGTTAGTTTCACTTTGTCTCGACTTATTTTAGTGAATTCAACCGGTTCCGCTAGGTTATAATTAATTTTAATAGATTCGGTTAGTTTGGGTTAGTCGTCGAATCGACTTTCGGTTAGTTTCACTTAGTCTCAACTTATTTGAGACATTGAACCGGTTCCGATACGTTATGATCAATTTTAATACATTTGGTTTGTTTTGGTTAGTCGTCTAATTAACTTTCGGTTAGTTTCACATTGCCTTAACTTATTTTAGTCATTTGATCCGGTTCCGATACGCTATAACAAATTTTAATATATTTGGTTTGTTTGGGTTAGTCATCCAATCAACTTTCGGTTAGCTTCATTCACTTCGTCTCATAAAAATTGAATAATTCTTTCCCATTTTCATAAAAGAGAAAGAAGGAGAGATCACGTGTAGTTACATAACAGTCATCAACAGTACAATAAGAAAAACTACCCTTAGCCATCTTAACCATATATATTTTTTAAATAGCGTATAGCGTAAATCGTGCGAAAACTATTCCGAAAAAATAAATTCACACCATCCGATCGCGGAAGTACTTGCGAAAACTGAGTCACGGCTAAGCCGTGACATTGATGGGTGAGGGATTGGCGCAGGCAGGAGGGAAATTTTCCGCGGCACGCTCGAGTGAGCGGACTTATTAGAATATGTATAGACGGTGTTATGGGTATACTTGAGTTGGTTTCCTTTATTATTGAGTCCTTACACTGGAAAATGTATAGCGCGGTCTTGTTTCGCGATCTCAGCAAGGCCTTTGACTGTGTTGACCACATTATTTTCTTACAAAAGCTGCGGGCTTACGATTTATGCCCCAATAGTATAGAAATGATTAGATCATATTTAGGCAGCCGGGCCCAAGTGGTGAGGCGGGGTGGTGTGATATCGGCGGAGCGAATTGTTGATGTTGGTGTTCCACAAGGATCTATCCTGGGCCCAATATTGTTTCTGATTTACATCAATGACTTACCCTCAAATAACAACATGGTTCGATACACTCTCTTTGCTGATGACACGGCCGTATGTCCTGCTGATGACACACTGGAGAGCTCAGTGGCGAGGTCTCTGGCTGCGCAGGATGGGGCTGAGCTGTGGTTTTGCTCTAACAGACTGCTGCTTAATAGGGAAAAAACTAAGAGGATGGTCTTCTCCATGCGTCGGATGCCTGGTGAGTATCGTGAAGCAGAGTCGAAGTTCTTGGGTGTCACTGTGAACCCTGGGTTGCAGTGGGGACCTCACACTAATGACTTGGCTGGTAGGCTGAGCAAGGGGATATTTGTTCTACGTAATTTGTCTTCTTGTGTCTCTCTAAACATTTTGAGATCAGCTTACTTTGCTCTTTTTCAATCTCGTGTGTCGTATGCGATATTGGTCTGGGGACACTCCTTGTGGGTTTATAGACTGTTTCCTTTACAGAGAAAGGCTGTGAGGGTTCTAGCTCATATGAGATTTAGAGACGATTGCAGGAATGCTTTTGTTTCCATGGGAATTCTCACTGTGCCCTGTTTATATATTTTGGAGTGCCTGCTGTTTGCTGGGAAAAACACTAGTCTCATGACCCATGAAGATGTTAATGAGCACAACACTAGAAATAAAAATAACCTAGTACCACTTTACTGGCGCTTGAAGAGGTGTCAAGACGGCCCTGGATACTGGGCAGGGAAATTTTATAATGTTATTCCTTATAGCTTAAATGCCCCTTAAAATGTTTCATACTGAAATTAAGCGACTTCTCTTAAGAAACTCGTTTTATTCATTTGACGAATTTCTAAATTATTCATTTTAGTTTTAACGTTATCTTAACCATATGATGTGCTATATAGTGAGGGCTTTTATTAATGTTGTTAGTGTTTAAGCATTTTAATATTGTTTAAGGAAATCTTTTTGGAAAATAAGTGTATTTTATGTTAATGTATGCTATGTATTATTACTAAGTTTTTTGTGCTATGTTATTTTTACTGACGTATGTAAACATTCTATGTATTAACATGAATAAATGAATTGAATTGAATTGATGGTTGCACCAAATATGCACAAACGAGACCAGATGAGAAATACCTTAAGTTTTCCTAGGGAGATTTAGATGTGAAAACCGTGGGGTTGTTTATCTACTTACCAACTTTTTTTTTCAGGTATATTCTTCAAAGAGAATATTACCCAGCGTTGCACAACATCATGTTTCAACCAAGTCCGTTCTTCCACGAAACCTACGGAAGTTACTTTCCAAAGCTGTTGCAAGCTAGGAAACTGCTCACTCAATTTCCTAAAGAGATTGGTCAAAAGTTTTACAAAGTATCGATCGAAGATATGCCCCATTTTACTCTCATGCTTCAGTACGTTAACATGCCGATACATCAGTATTCAAAAAGCGTTATTAATGCTACTTTCTCTCATCTCGATCCTCCCAAAGTTAAAAAGAATTCTTACAGTAAAGGGACCCAAACAGTAAATGGTGAAAATGCGGAGGTATGGAGGTACAAAGAGCTGATTGGAAACTTGAAGCCATTGTGGAATGATTCAAAATCATCATCGTGCGAATCGTTGTATATCATTCCATCTGTTAATCATGACGTTTTAGGTGGAGCATATGTCCTAAACGATACAGGCTGTTGTGGTAAATGCATAATGGAAAATTCTCCAAATGCTATAATAAATTCCATTAAAACAGAGGAAGCCAACTCCAATGAAGTGAAGGAAGATATTGAACAAAATTTTATATCAGCTATATCGTTGCATGATAATCAGAAAGCTATTAGTAAAAAACGTGGAAGAAAAAAGTGCAACGGCTTTCGAGTATTCGAAGACACCGTACCGGATTCGAAAAGAAGATTCAGTTCTCTAACGACCGACAATTCGAATAATTCAAGACTTGGGCTCATTTCATCATACGCCACATTTCTAAAGTCCTCCAAACCGCCTCAGTTGACCATTGAATGTAATATGCAAAATAAACTGGAGCTGTACGAAGATGATCCAGATTTTCGATGGTTCGATAACCAGTTTCCAGACTTACTTAACGATGATGCAATTAAAATGGAAAAAATCGATGAAGAGTTTGATATTGCCGAGGAATTCATTGAGCAAGAAAAAGAACGTGAAGATTTTCGGGGTCGAGTAAAACTAATTCAATAGGCTATTGCAATTAAATACAAAAATATCAATTAATTGTTGTACTATCTAAATATATTATAAAGTGGATGTAAGGGTTGGTAATCAATTTGTATATCTTTTACCATGCATTATTAACAACGACAAAATTAGAAGTTTTACATGAAAAAATAATCCGAATTACAAACTATATATGAAATTAAATTCAAGATGTTGATACTTGTAGGCAAATTGGTAAAATATAATGCAGTTTCTTGCATATTATAGGACAAATCTTTGTTTTTTATCGCAATTTTTAGAGATAAATTAGTTTTTTGCAGGGTGTCTTTGTTTATCATCTGCAAAAGCTTTCAAAGTATTTTAAATTAATTTTTTAAAACATTTAATTAATCGCTATGTTTGTAATTTATCACATTTGTGATAGTAGGTTAATTTTTAGAATTTTTGTTTTAAATATGCATTTTTTCAATATTTTTAATCCTAAGTAAGGGTTTGTAATAAAGAACTAAATAGATGACTGAAATTTCTTTTCAAATTATTTTCTATTTGAACAGAGTCCCCATCGGTTGGTGTTGGGCCCACAACATATTGAGGAAATACTTTAGACCAGTTGGCTATAGGTTTTTGTGGTGTCTTCTATTGCATCTTTTTTGCTTCGTGTACTAAACGCGCTAATGGAATAGTATCTTCCTCACTACCGCTTTCTTCTACATTTTCTTGGGACTCTATTTCGACATATCCCGCTAAATCTGCTGCAATGGGCATTCCAGTTTCTTCATCATCTATATATTCATGATCTGCCATTTGCGGAGAAGATATACTTCACTGAGTCTTCTAGGATTTTAAGTATTATATTTTTACTCATTTTTAAGACTAAAAAATTAAAAATTATTTAGAAATTATGGAAATTAATGAAAAGGCTTGAAAGCCTAACGATATATTTATAGATCGCTATATACAGGGTGCTACAAATTCGAGTGCATGTATTGGGATCTCAGGAACCGTAAGAGATACGAAGTCGGTTAAATTAAAGCAAAGTTGCGCAATTGGATCCCCAACAAGATGCAGTTTTGAAATTTAAAAAATTCCGAATAGTTCCGGAGATATTCGCAAAAAACCGAAAATCAGCTATTTTATTTTTATTTTTTCCTGACGTTATATGAAGAGATAATATAAAATAAATTTAACATTATCATTGCCACTTTTTTTCCTTTATAAAATGGCAGTGTCAAATTTTAAATCTGACGTTTCGTGTCCGGGCCCCCATCATCAACTTCATTTTTTTAAATACGGACCTGGATTTTTTATTTAATTTTTTAGAAGCCTTTGGTCTCCCAAAACCAACGATGTATCACACTTATCAATATATCAACAAATCTAGATTTTTTCCATAAGAGATAATGTGTTAGACAGAGACGGGGCGATCTTTTCTGACCCGATTTCACTTATGAGAATATTTGTTACCGCTATCTCCCAAAATCAACGATGTATCACACTTGTCCAATAGCGGTAATAAAAATATTCTCATAAGTGAAATCGGGTCCGGAAAGATCGCCCCGTCTCTGTCTAACACATTATCTCTTATGGAAAAAATCTAGATTTGTTGATATATTGATAAGTGTGATACATCGTTGGTTTTGGGAGACCAAAGGCTTCTAAAAAATTAAATAAAAAATCCAGGTCCGTATTTAAAAAAATGAAGTTGATGATGGGGGCCCGGACACGAAACGTCAGATTTAAAATTTGACACTGCCATTTTATAAAGGAGAAAAAGTGGCAATGATAATGTTAAATTTATTTTATATTACCTCTTCAAATAAAGTCAGGAAAAAATAAAAATAAAATAGCTGCTTTTTGTTTTTTTACGAATATCTCCGGAACTATTAGGAATTTTTCAAATTTCAATGCATCTTGTTGGGCATCAAATTGCTCAACTTTGCCTTAATTTAACCGACTTCGTATCTCTTGCGGTTCCCGAGATCCCCATACATGCACTCGAATTTGTAGCACCCTGTATAAATGCAAAAAGAATACAGAAAATCGCTCTAAATATTTGTATAGTCACATATAAATAACTTTTATAAATATTTACATAAGTGGCTATATTTAGTCAGTTTCGGCGGCAGAGACGAAATAGGCATTAAGCGGTATGCGTTTAAGTAGTGTATAAATGAGAGTGAGTCATCACGGTGCGGTGGAGATAATTTACACTTAGTGTTAGTGGTGGGAAGAGAGCAGATTTAAACTGTGTTGTAAAAAAAAAATAGTGTGGGTTGTAATCTACAAATAGATCACTGAGCTCTAATAAATTAGTTATACAATTTTTGACCAGTATTAAATTAGTCTATTCAGCGCCAAGTTTACCCGTCGGCAAAGTAGGTTTTTGTGATCTTGAACGCTGAGCTTACCCATTGGCAAACTAAGGCCCTATGGTATGCTATAAAAAAGATCAAATCAAATCAAATCAAATCAAATCATTTTATTTTTTGCCATTAAAATAAATTTACAAACAAAACTATATTACTAGGTATGTGCTTAGGCAAAAAAAAGGACAGGCTCTCGATTATCAAAACCGATATCCAATGCATATCATTACAAATATGCATGGGCGAGACAGACCTTAACCTAAATCCTAAACCAAAAGAAAAAACAAAAGACTTGTGACAACAATATCTATCTAATTCTAATTCTACAATTACCGCTAAGAAGAGGCGCAAGCGAGAGAGAGAGAGAGGCAAAGCAACAGGTTGGCGGCGCGGCGCGGGAAGAAGAAAAGAATCGGCAGTACCGGTAGTAGGGCGGACGAACAGGGGAACAACAGAAAAAGATTACAACCTTTGATCTTCTAATAACTTTTTCTTGACGTACTTTGAAAACCCATTGAGAGGTAAATCTTTTGCTGTATTTTGAAGGTTATTCCACATTTGAATGGCTACAAAAGTAAACGATCGCTGAAAAGCAGATGTTCTATGCAAGGGCAAGACAAAGTTTTGATTATTACGTGTTAGATGGTCGTGAGAAAAACTCTTTAATTTACTTGCTAAATATACCGGTTGACCCTTTTTTACGACTCTGTAGATAAGACCATACATATGTTGCTTCCTACGATTTTGCATATTTAGAATTTTTAATTCGTTTAAATAAGGTGTTATGTGGTTTCGATAAGGAATATTATACGAAAATCGCATGCATGCATTTTGTACTTTCTGTATTCTATTTTTTAATCTTACAGTTAATGAATCCCCATAAACAATATCGGCATAGTCAAAAAGTGAGAGAACTAAAGTGTCACATAAATAATATTTTTGTTTTGCAGGCAAATATCGTTTTAGTTTATAAAGATTTTTGAGGCGAAGAAAGGCCGCTTTTAGTTTAGAGTTAATGTGGCTTTGAAATGAGAGTGAGCTATCAAATATCACCCCTAAATTTTTTGCTTCATTGACAATCGGAATTGGTGTACTATTAATTTGAATTTGTAAATTATTTTTAATATCTTGTCTAAAGACAGTTCTGTTACCAAGAATCAAAACCTGGGATTTCAGAGCATTTGTTTTTAAGTTATAATTTTTTGCAAATATATATATACTTTCCAAGTCCGAGTTTAATTTTCTTGCATCGTATGAAGGTTGCTATAGTTAACAGGTATATATATTTGTGAGTCATCCGCATATTGCTGGAGTTTAACATGTCTTACACTCTTATACATGTCTGCAACATAAATAGAGAATAATATGGGTGACAACGCGGAGCCCTGGGGGACGCCATGCTTGACTGGCTTGAAATTTGAAACAAAATTCTTATTTTCAAGCTCATCAAAAACAGATACACGACTAAAACGAAAATCAAGATAATTCTTTAAAATCTGAAGAGAATTAGGTGAAAATCCAAAGTAATATAATTTAGCCAGGAGCAATTCGTGGTTTAAAGTATCGAAGGCTTTACTAAAATCTAAAAGAGCCATACATGTGCTATTTTTTTCATCTTCATACAATCTAATATCATTCAGAATATTCACCAAACTGGTAGATGTACTAAAATCTATTCTAAAGCCTAAAAACGAAGTTATTTGATATGAGATATGTTTTTAAAAAATTTTGGAGGTTGCAGGTAATATACTAATCGGCCTAAGATCTTTGAGTTCCGTTGGGTTTTGCACCTTAGCAAGAGGTTTAATGATAGCTTGTTTCCAAAGTGATGGATATGTTTTGTCTAAAATACATGTGTTTATGATATTTATTATAGGATTCATACAGAATGGTAAACATAATTTAAGATCTCTAATAGAAATACCGTCCTCACCAACTGCATTAGACGACACTGTATTGATTATTTTTCTTAGCCTATTATTATCGATGAGTTGAAATTCTAATAAATTATTCCCATTTACTCTATTATTTTTATAAAAATTGATTAGTTCTAGGAAGGTGGTATCAGTTAAATTGACGGTAGTTTGAAAGAAATTATGAATTTCAGAGGCATTACATAACTTGTTTGGGAGATTATTATAATTTTTTGTTTTTGTTAAATTGAGCTTTTTGGCGGTATTCCAGAAGTCTTTTCCAGTTTTTTGAGCCATTTGATTAAAAAAGGTATTTTTTTCACGAATGATAGCATGTTTGGTAAAATTTCGAAGTTGCCTATAATATTGCAGATGAACTTCTGATTTTGTTTTCAAGAACTTCCGATGTGCCCTATCTCTTATTTTAATTAGGTATTTTATATTATCAGTTATCCAGGGAGTAAATGGTTTATCTTCTATTTTTTTAGTTTTAAAGGGTGCATGCTTATTTATAAGATTTAAGATGTTTGCATTCAAAATATTAACTTTTTCTTGAATGCCATTAATATAGTTAATTTGATCCCACTCTATTAGTGATGCATCATAACCAAATTCCCTTTTATCAATTTTTTTATAATCCCTAAAGGTAATATAATTATTCCCATTATCTACGATTGATTCTTGAAATACAGTATATATTAAATTGTGATCAGATACCGATTCGGAGATAGGTAAGGATTCCGACTGCAAGGATTCAAGATTATTACTAGCCATAATCATGTCTATTAGGCTGGATTGATTGGTCGCTAAATTCACTCTAGTTAGCTTAGTTATCCGCTGTGATATATTAAATGTTTGTAAAATATTATTTAGCCTAAGAGAATGCGTTGAATCGACCAACAAATTTATATTCAAGTCTCCCGCAATAATTACATGATCATAATTAGTATTTATAGTACTAAGCACTTCTTCAAAGTTGTCTAGAAATAGGGAAACATTACCGGATGGCGGGCGATACATATTAATCAAAACAAAGGATTCATTTCTCAACTTAAATGTAATCCCTATATATTCTGTGTCAATAAATATAAAGTCAAGTCTGATTACACTAAATTTCAATGCTCTTTTGATATAAATAGCCACTCCACCCCCACAACCATCTCTGTCTTTTCTTATAAATTTATATCCTGATATAGAAAATTGACAACTGTCCAAATTAGGACTCAGCCATGTCTCTGTAAGACAGAAAATATCAAAACCATAATCATATACATAATTCGAAAATTCATCAAATCCTGTATTAACAGATCGGATATTTAAATGACCAATTGACAGATTATTTCTGCAGCTCGGACCGTCCAATGCCGGCTCACCGCCGCCACTGTCCGACCACCGACAGGTTGTGCGGGCAACCTCAGCCATAGCCATCGCTCCCGCCACACCCACCGACAGCCAGCCGCCAAGCCTCAAACACCTCGCCCCATCGCACCATCTTACCTAATAAAAATCAAGAAAAGGAAATACGAAAAATAAAAAATAATAATAAATAGTAAAAATAAAGAGAAACTAAACTAAGTACAATATAGTCTACTGATTTAAAACAGTTAACTGATTTAGGAATAATAAAGATAAAGGTACGTGTGATGTGGCAATCAGTTTCGTCTTCATAGTGCTTCAAACAAGCAGCCATCCATTATAAGAGGACAGACAGCACTTACATTGTGAATTTATTAATTAGGGAAATTATATAAGCCAAAATTGATCCAAGTTTACACAAGATAACGCCAAATACGTAGGGATTTTAGTAACAATAAGAATCAATAAATGGAAATACATAAAGATTTTATCTACCGACCTGTAGCGAAGGAAAAACCAGGACTTAAAGTTGCATAAGATGTTCACCATCCTCAATACGATGAACTACCCCCGCACTTCTGACATAAATGTTGCCACGTAAAGCCCAAGCATTTTTAACCGAAAATTTATTAATCGCAGCACTAAGGAGTTTCAATCGTTCTTGCGTTAGATCTTCTTTAATAAAAATTTTGGAGGTCCGTAATTCACCACGCATCTTTAACACTGACGACCGTTTGTTGACGTCTGTAAATTGTACTGGTATGGCAGGAGACTTATCAGGAGTAGGGTTTTTTGCTGTTACACGGTGACAAGACTTTATATTATTTTTGTTAATGTTTACTTTTAACTTAGAATTAAACAAATCCGTCACCTTTTGCAGTATGTTTTCTCCTTCTTCATGACTGAAACCGAATATACGAACATTTCTGCTACTACGTGAATATTGTTCCTGACTTTCTAGTTTGAATTTTAAGTCTCGGTTTATTTCAGACATGCTGCGAAGCTGTCCTTTTCTGAAACCTCACTTTCCAGTTTTCTGACACGTAAGTAAAATTTTTCCTCCAATGTCTGAGCAATGGTTTCGACGATATCATTTTTAAATTGTTCGTTGAAAATTCTATCCACCTCATTTTTGACAGCCCGCTTAATCTCGTCAATGTCGGTGCGCGTGAGTACCATGATGCTAAACAACACATCAATACACAGATTAATACCTTAGTAATAAACAGATTACTAGGCAAAACTATGAAATCGAAGGCAGTAACTTAAAAGTGACTTCTGAACACAATTATCACTTATTTTTCGCACTAGACCTTACAAAACTCAATTAATAACAGGACCACACCACAACGCGTCCAACTCTCACTGCGCCATCTACCCATCTCACTGCGCCATCTACCCATCTGATACCTTGATATAGTTCGAGTTGCATCTACTACAGTAAAAGCGTCAAATAGTTTTTATTAACTAGAATAGGCAGCTTTATTCCCTCAAAGCAAATTTATATTTTATTATATTATAACACCTCTTTAAGCAAAGGACAGTTCCCTGACTATTGGAGGATGAGCTTCGTTACACCAATGTTTAAGAATGGAGATAGAAGTAGGAGTAGATAACTATAGGGGTATTAGTAAGATCTCAGTTTAGTAAAATGCTTGAAAAGATAGTACATATTAAAATTCTGCCGTTTTTTTATCCAAAAGCTATGCCCTGAACAACACGGTTTTATTAGTAAACGATCCACTGTCTCTAATTTGATGGTCTATACTGACTACCTGACGGAGGCCTTGGAGAAGAAGTGCCAGAAGATTCCTCTAAAAATTAAACAATTATGGTGTTTCGGGTTGTCTTTGGGACTGGTTGAAAAGTTATCTTTTGGGCAGAAGATTTGTGGTGGCTGTGGGAAATGTTTTGTCTGAGGTTGTAAATGCTATGACTGGGGTTCCGCAGGGTGGTCATTTGTTGGCATTATTGTTTGATCTGTTTATTAATAATTTATCAAAAATTATAAAAAATTGTTATCTTTTGCTTTATGCAGATGACTGCAAAATATTCAGGTCAATTAGGGATGTCTCTGACTGTGTCCGTCTGCAAGATGATTTGGATAGGTTTGGAGAATGGTGTTTTGGAAATAGATTAGATTTGAATATTGGAAAATGTAACATCATGTCTTTTTATAGAGTTCATAATCCTTTAATTTATAATTACTCTTTAAATTATATAGTTTTGAGATCGGTGGAATCTGTTAAGGATCTTGGGGTCACATTAGATACAAAACTGTCATTTAACCTTCATATAGAACTTATTACAAACAAAGCCTTAAAACTATTAGGATTTATTAATAGATCCCTTAGCGAATGTAACAACATATATTGCTTCAAGGCTATTTACTGTTCCTTAGTTCGCGCGATTCTTGAATATGCAAGCCCACTTTTTAATCCATATTATGCAAAATATAAAGATATGATTGAAAAAATTCAAAGAAAATTCTTAAGAGTGATTAACTTTAAACTACAAATTCCCCTAGAGCAGCTCGACTATCAACAATTACAGACATTGCTGAACATCGATTCTCTGGAAGACCGAAGAGCTTTGTTGGATGTCAGATATCTTTTCAAGATTATAACTGGCAAAGTGGATTGTCCCTACCTCCTCGAAAGGGTTCCGTTTGCTGTTCCTCAGAGAGTGACTCGTAACCATGATCTGGCCCAATCACAAGAATGATTAGGCAGATGAATCAGCTGGATTTGGATCCATTAAATTTAACATTACCTCAATTTGATAGGCTTGCAAAATCAATTATTTGTGGTCGCTCATGGCACTAGGCTTGGTCATTTGGATTTTTGGCTCTATATGTGCTTAGATTTTAAATTTGTGTATGTTTATTGATTTAGTACCTATGTAATGTGTTTTAGATAGTTGTAGTAAGATTTTGACTTTTATCCTGGATTGCATTATGTAATTATTATAGCTTATGTTAAGGTTTTATTTTGTTAATGGCTTGCCGTGTAACTTAAATAAATAAATAAATAAATAAATAAATACATATTTAGTAGTTTGCAAAGTAATATACCGTTCAGGTACCTCAAAAAGACCCTTTATGCTCACTTGCGAATTCAAAATTCAAATAATTTATTTCTTCAATTAAAAAGTACAAACAATAATAAAAGAAAAGGTCAGCATAATATAATATAACAAAAAGTAAAGTACAGAAACAACTTAAGATTAACACAGTACAAGACATAGCAAGTACATTTCAGGTAAATTCCCGAAGTCTATACATATTATTTTCCAAAAGAAATTTCCTTAAACGACTCTTAATAATACTGAGGCTAACAGCATCTCTAATATCGTCACTAAATCGATTAAAAAACTTACACCCTGTAAAATAGATATATTTTTGAAATTTTTAAAAATAAAGAGATTTTAACCAAGTGTCATAGTTATGGGTAGACCTAACGTGTTGAAAAGAAATTTTATTTTTGAAAACAAAGCAACATACTTCGTATATATAGACACTGTTGCGCGTATAACCCTTTTAAATGTGTTAACGAGATATAATGAATAAGATTATACCTACCCTTGTGGATGCGGCCAGCGCAACATGTGTGCTCCGACTTGCTCGTCGGCGTGGGAGTGGGTCAATTACTTACTCTTGACCAGGGCGCCACCAGTTTGAAGTATCCAAATCCGCAGATCCAAACAGGAAGATCCTCGGTCTTAAGAATCCATAAGGGCGATCCAAAATCGACGATTATCTGCTACGCAAGGGCGATTTAAAATCTAGAGGACTACTAATTGCAGTTGACTGGTTGAGAAATTCCAGAGCAAAATAAAAGACGGTCACGTTCGTGCAGGTTTAAATTTATTAGCGTTCGTTAGGTTTGACAGTAACGTGTCGTCATATTACTTGCAATGATCAAAATAATATAAATATAGAACAGGTAAAAGAGCTCAATTGGAAACAAATAATAATCTATATGCTCATAAATGTAAGGACAGTAATTTGAATTAAAATTGCGTTATAATAGAAGTGAATTAGATAAGAGTGATCGAACAATTATTAGCTACGCTTTAGCTATAACGGAAGTAACAATATAACACTAAATGATAACGAAAGATCAAACCAAGTTCAACAAATTAATCAATAATCACAATATACCTAAGACATCTATCGTCTCATCATACTAGTAATTAAAAGTTATCCGTCAGATAGTAGCTACTAACTTCGTGCGCGTTCACCATGGTAGACGTCTCGCAGTTGCACATGAATAAACCTTACTGATTCAGATTATAAAATACCGTTATGTAAAATTATTTAAACCGAATAGTCAACAAATCAGAACGACAATGTTGATCATTTAACACAATATACTTAAATCAAATTGTAAGATTAAAGAAATGTAATATAAAAAAACTATGAGCATAATATAGATCCACACTAGTAGATTCAGCAGCTAATTAGATTCGCATAGGTAAGCTATGCTTACGCCGAAACAGTACCGAGTATAGTAATATGAGTACCACGCAGAAAACTAGAACACGCGATATGATACAACGCTACCAAAAAACTCTAAAACATGCAATCTAATATACGCTGAAAAATGTCAATAACACGCTGAAAATACACGCGTGAAAATATCAGTGACACGCCGCTAACATTATGCAGAATAGATCACAAATATAACCTAAACTTATCTTAACTGGTCTTCGCCGATATCACCTACGGCCTTCTGCACGTGGACTACAGCAATGCACGTTGGGACCATAAACTCTCAGTGGCATTTGAGGTAATCCCCATACCTCTATGGCTACGGTTGGTACCAATAAACCACAACCAATCGTACTGACTGACAGCTACTTGGTTAGCTACTCAATCTCTCTTCAAGCAAAGCTCGCTCCAAACAAAAATAGCTTGCTCCAGATATACAACTCCAAGAAAAACAGCTCCAGCCAAAATAAAAGCTGCAATAAACTGGCTCCGGATAGAAATGGCTCCCCAAAAATATGGCTCCCGTACAAAAAAAAAACCTGAAAGAGAACAAGCGCTAAGTATGCATTCTCTCACTGTAATATCAGACAGCCTCCTCTTTCAGAACACTCTCAACTCAATGAGTATTTAAAATAATAATGAGAGTATTTATAAATAAAAATGATAGTCGCCTTGCCAAAATGCCAAGGTTACAATAAAACTAATATCATATCACCCTACAGGTGAAAGACATCAAATACTAAGAAAACTGACTAATAATATAACCACTGTCTGCTCTTTTAAGAGTTTAGACCCCCAGGCAAGAACAAAGCTTGTCCATTTATGTCATCAACATTAAATCTAAATTTACTAAAGCTTATGTATGACTTTACAAGTTCTTATAAGCAAAATTTAAAGTAGAAAGGAAATTTATCAAAGATTATATACAGTTTTATACAACATTATACCCTATTATACAATACGGGTGCCCATAAGACAAAGAAACAGCTAAGAGCGTTCGACTACAATATTATACGAGAACGGTATCATGAACTATCATTCAATACGCTTATTTTCCCCAGAATATTACTTCTTGTAAAAATAATGAGTATAAATAAATCATGCTTTGCCTGTTCCAGGCCTAAATTATCTTTTGTTTGATGATATTGCATGATATACGTGCAAGAATTAATACATTTTCAAAAGTAACACTCTATATAGCAATATTGTGCAGTATTTCAATCCCCTCTGAGACCCGTTAGAAAACTATAATGAAATATCTTCTACTCTGATAAAATAAATCTCCCTGTACAGAAAATAAATGAGTATGTACAAAATGTAAGATATGTATATTTATTTACCTAACTACGTAGGGTTTTTCGATGGTAATGACGAATTGGGGAGCGAACGCTCTCTTCTACAGGCATTCCTCGAGGAAGGAAACGGGGTACTTTATTCCAGAATACACTGCACGTGGCGAGTTACAAATCCAAAATCTTGACTTTAGGCAAAAATCCATCCAATCCAGTCAAATAATTTCTCTACAGCAACCTAGTAACTACGCCACTCTCTATCGCCCGAAAAAGCATACTCCCCCTCAGGGTGAATTAAAAATTCTTAAACTTTTATCAGACATACATACGCACTACCTCCTAAGAAGGTTTGCCGAAGAAAGAGGACGATATCTAGTCAAGAACGACTACCTAGGTCATGGAATTCGATGTTAAAAAGCTAGCAAAAACTCAGCTCACAGGCCTGCTTTACACTATCCTATATCCAATCGTAAAAATACACCAGACGTTCGTCGCCAAATCTACCAACATCTGCAATATGCAATGAAACGGCCCTAAGGCTGTGTGATATTATGTACTGCTGGCAGAACAAAGAAATCCAACGATAAATCCATCATCGACAATGACCAGACAAACAGCAACTATCTCGTTCCGGCCGGCGTCATTTACAATTTCTAACATCCAATCTGTTCAACGCATTCAGTCGATTCGATCATAAACGTACCTTTAGCTCCAGTCGGTTTTTTCCTTGCTAAAACCATATATTAATACTGCAAAGCAGTTCGAGCGACGTTGCCAAGTTAGGGAATATACGCATGTAATAACATATCTTGACTGTGTATTTTTAACGCGAAAGCGAAAAACAGTCGTTTAATATCAAGACAAGGGCAGCACATCAATTAATTATGTATTTTCCTGTTGGCTTCAATCGTAATCACGTAAAAATCAAAGGGCAACCGCTTTGCCAATTAAACATCTGGGAACGTTCCAAGAATAACCCTTTTCATTAAACGTTCCAAAGTGCATTATATTTAACGCGACCAACAATTCTTTTAAGGTATATTACTGCCGAAAAAGGAAATTATTCGCAAGGTAAATGATTTAATTGAAATGCACTGCTATATACTTAAATGTTTTCTTGATAGCGATGTAGAATACCATACGATCTAGTGTCTGAAATTACGTATATAACTAGCTTATTTCAGTTTATTCCTCTAACAGCTCGATAAAGCACTGGTCGTTCGACAAACATACCAGATTAAGGGTGGAATCACTGACTTTATTTGACTTCTTTCTGTTACATATTCGTGCTAAATTGTTATGTAACAACTCCAGTGACTGTTAAAATGTTTGGACTTTTAAAGGCTTCTCGACAAGATTCCCGAAATTTTAAACCAGCCACCAAACGGACTGCATACGTCTGCAAAACGAAAACTCTATTGACGCTTGCACACTTTCCCCTAATGGGCATTGTATTATACAGACTTTTTGAACAATAACATCTTCTAATAACCACCTAACCCACCAAATTAATTATTCAAATTTCTATGATCTTCACCAATTTCCTTTAGGTTTATCATAAACTAGTATTATTTTCATATTATTTATATTGTCTGTCCAAACAATCGGAATAACCGTTATAATTCTACTTTACAACCATCATTTTCCGTTATGAAACATTAAACTTCAAAACTATAATCATACTTCAATATGGTCGTAAAGTTTTATTATAGCTATTGGACACGTACGTAATACACTCGAATGAGAAATGTAATCGACAACTATTCCTTGTTTGTACAAGCCATTAACCAAAAATATAAGGTCAGCATCAGTTTGATACCGCATTATGATTCCCGATATTTTAAGATTATTTTTTACTTATGCCAAGGTCGAAGGTCATCGATAATTTGACATGTTAGATAAACATGTATGAAAACTGCTTCCCCAGCTATTGGAGAGAGGGATTACTAAATTGTTATTTCGTTTTGTTTGGGCTAGATAATTTTTCGTTTTAGGTAGGCGTAAAGCGCCAGACATATTATATTACAAGATGGCGCCGAGTAATTAGTCTAGTGGTGAACCTCCTGATATATTTTTTAAATACTGCGTTAAAAAGAAAGCCTCTTCTATGGTGGTGTGTGTAATATGTGGCTCTTTGTTTCATACAAGCTGTTTCCAATGAAAAAGTGTCGAATAGTCGATAGTTCGCGAGTTATTTGTTGTTCATTAGACATAACCTACAATTCCAAAGAAGTCAACAAGTTAAAGGGTATAGAAATGGAAAATTACCTCTTTAAAATGTTGTTGCAACAGTTAGTGCCTTTTCACACATGCCGGATAAGATCATCCGGTTTTCGGATATCCGATCGCGAGGTACGTAACATTAAATGAAAGCTTTCACACGTTTGTCGGACAGTCGGACGCCGGAAACGTGCTGAATAAACCGGATATACGACGTCGGATATCCGATGTCGAACTCGTGTGAAACGGGGCTTACAAGCTAGAAATAATAATATGGAGGAGTATCTTAAGATGAAAAGTGAACTTAGTGAACTTAATAAGAAATACAATGATCTTTTAACGAAAGAAGTTTCATCATTAACCCAATTGGTATCGAGTAAACACATAGTTTCTTATGCCGTCCCAGAAGGCAGAGTCTATATTGTGGTGAAGCCAAAGCGTGACCAAAACAGTGATGCCACCAAACGCGAAATTAGACATAAGATTTATCCGACAGGTATTAATGTATCCAGATTTCGACAGGCTTTAAAGAGTGCAGTGGTTATAGGTTGTGAGAATTAAAATGAGTTTCTTTCATTAAAAAATCAAATTGAGAATGAAATTGGACAAGATTAGTGGAAATTCCTACAAAAAAGAAGCCAAAACTCAAAATAGTAAACATAAACAGTTCTGATTTAAATATGGATGATACTGAAGAAATGATTCTGGAGCATATAAGATGGAATGATTTAAATGTAGAAAGCAATTTTCATTTAAAAGTGCTAAAAATATATCGAAATAGGTACGGAAAGATGGATTTGATCATAGAGACTGATTCTAAAACACACAGTACATTACTCGAGGGAGAGAAGGTTAAGATTGGCTGGTCTAGAAGTTATGTATTTAATCATATAGATGTTATAAGTGCATGGGTTTTAACTATTATGCAAGGGATTGTAAGAGCAAAGAAGCCTCTTGCTCGAAATGCACAGGAAATCTACATTAAAAGACTGTACCTCGGAGAATGCTAAGTGTATTAATTGTGATAGAAACAACAGGAAAAATAAGAACTTACCATTGGACGCATCTCACAGTGCTTTGGATAATGCTTGCCATTGCAGACTTAGCATTATTCAAGAGAAAACTAAGAGGATCGACTATCTTCATAAAGTAGAATAGTATGGTGGTGAAAACCAATAATGGCAAAGTGATATTTCGATTAGCTCACCTGAACTTGCGATCTATATTTACTGGGTTTTGTGAACTTCGGCGGTTGGTTAAGAAACAGGATTTTGATTTGATTGGTGTTACTGAAACATGGCTAAAGCCCAATACATTGTCAGATGCCGTGTCCATGCCTGGCTAAACTTTGTACAAAAAGGCTAGGGAGCGCGGTAGGGGTGGAGGCGTTGGAATTTATGTATGTCAGTTTTACAATGTAAACCAGTGATATTTAGTAATATATTGGAAATTGATGGATTTGAACACTTATGGATAAGAATTAAATTAAATAATAAGAAATACATGTTAATTGGAGTTATGTGTCGTACCATGAATAACGTAATGGAATGTGTTGGATAGTTTGTTGCCTGAGATTATAGTAGCAAATGATTATGTAATAATTCTTGGTGATATTAATGTCAATATGATGAACATTGCTAATCCTGTAAGTCTGATGTTCGAAACTTACGACTTTTTTCAGGCGATAGATGAACCAACAAGAGTTACAAATACTACTGCCACCTTGTTTGATCCGGTCTTTGTTAGTTGTAGGGATGCTGTTGACAAAAGTGGTGTAATAGATGTAAGTGAAATAAGCGATCATATGTTGACCTTTTGTAATATCAAGATTTCATTGGCTAAAAATGTACAAAAAACTGTTACTTTCAGGGACTTTAAACATTTTAGTGATCAGTTATTTTTTAATAATTTAAACAGTATAGCATATTTTAACAATATAGATGAGAAAGTCAGTTATTTGACTACTAATTTAATGGGGCTATTTTCAACACATGTTCCCCTTAGGACTGTAAGAGTTAATAAACCATCGGCTCCATGGCTAACACCGGCTATAAAAATGATGATGAAGGAGAGGGAAAATGCCAGATTGAAGGCAAAACTGGTAAAGACTGTTGAAAGTAGAGAACATTACAAATCACTTAGAAATTTACCTAAAGCAGCAGTTCGTAGAGAAAAAGCAGCATATATTGTTTTCACTACAAATGAAAACAACCCTCGAAAGCTCTGGAAAACACTTAAAGACTTGAATGTTTGTTCAGATGCCATGTCTAGAAGTATGATACTGCCAACGTTAGGAACTGCTGAAGATATAAACAAATATTTCTGTAGTGTTTATCACGAAACCGATAATTGTAAGGATTCTATATTGTATTATACTGCAAACCGGAAGAGTCATGGTAATAATTTTTCTTTTCAATTAGTAAGCCAGCAGGATGTATATAAATTTATTTACAGTTTAAAATCAAATGCTTCAGGATATGATGACCTGACTCTTCTTATGCTTAAGCTTAGTTTACCTGTGATTAATATTCATATTTGTCATATTGTCAACTGTTGTCTAGCGATAGGGTATTTCCCAAGTTGTTGGAAGATAGCACTATAATTTCTAAAGTCCTAGAAAATGGTGTTCATGCCCAAATTACATATTATCTAGATAATAAAAAATTGTTTCCTGTTCATCAGTCTGGTTTTAGAGTGAATCACTGTTAGATTTAAATAACAGAGGCGACATTGTGTTACGATAGTATGATATATTGATTAAGATTAAAAAATACAGAAAGGTTGTTACAAATAAATATCGCGACCCGTGAACAACAAAGCTTGCGTAAAGACTAACATCCTAAGCAGAAGCTTAGCACAAGCACAAAGTTATATCGGCAGCGTCGCCTTGTTGCCGGTCTCAATGCTGATTAATATAAACAGAGATTAAAATATAGGTCAATATCTTCAATAGTAAGCAATAAACATAATATGAGTACAGATTCTTTTGTAACATATTTCCCGAATATAATCTAACACTCCCACTTATTCGGAGATTGCATTAAAACGAAGCAAATTTATAACATAAACTTAGATGTTAAATTGTGAAAAACAATTTTCGAAAGAGGTTTAGTAAAAATGTCAGCTAATTGATTTTTAGACTCAATAAACAATACATTAATTTCACCTCGATTACATACATCGCGCACAAAACAGTACTTTACATCGATGTGTTTTGTTCTCTTATGAAACTCGGGGTTTTTTGCAAGTCGGATGGCAGACTGGTTGTCCACGTAAATCGAGGTAGCTGGTTGGGGAAATCCTAGTTCATTAAGCATTGTCCTGAGCCATAATGCTTCTTTTGTAGCCTGAGCAAAAGAAATAAATTCGGCCTCTGTAGTGGATTGGGCTACAACAGTTTGACGTTGCGTAAACCACGTGACTGGAGCGTTGGCTAAGATAAAAAGATAACCACCTGTTGACTTTCTCGTTTCAACACAGCCAGCGTAATCGGCGTCAGAATATCCAGTCAGATTTATTTCTTTTGTACTGCGATAAACTATGACGTAATCGATTGAATATTTTAAATATCGCATAATTCTTTTAACGGCTTGCCAATGCTCTGTACTCCATTTGTTGATAAATCTGCTTACTTGATTGACAGCATACGCAATGTCTGGCCTGCTAACTGTTGCCAAAAATATGAGGGAGCCTACAGCCTCACGATAGGGTTGTTTCATCATGTTTTCTTCATTTGAGGGTGACATCAAATGCTGACCTGGTTCACATGGGGTGGATACAGGTGTAGCTTCTTCCATATAAAACTTCTCAAGAATTTTCTTTATATATGGCTTTTGATGAATAGCAATTGTTTTATTTTGCTGATCGCGCACTATGTTACGTCCCACGAATTGTTCGGCGTTATCGACAGTAATATGAAACTGTGATTTTAAGTTTATCAACAAATCGTCAATCGCGTGTTTTGATGAAGAAAGTACAAGGCCGTCATCGACGTACAACGCTAGATAGATTATCGAGTCATCAAATTGTCCAATAAAAACACACTGTTCAGATTGAAGCTGTTTAAAGTGATAACGATTCAACAAGTTCACAAATTTTTTATTCCAGCATCGTGGCGATTGCTTTAGGCCATAAAGGCTCTTGTTTAATTTGCAGACGTAGTCGGGTTGTTCTTCATTTTTGAAACCTTGGGGTTGCTTCATATAAATGCACTCTTCTAATTCGCCGTAGAGAAACGCGGTTTGCACGTCAAAATGTTTCAAATCATAGTCATTTTCGGCTGCTAAAGCCAACAAAACACGAATTGAATCATAACGTACGACCGGCGAAAACGTTTCGTTATAGTCTATGTCCTTTTGCTGTGTAAACCCTTTTGCAACGAGTCTAGCTTTGTACCGCACTGCGTTACCGTTTGAGTCATTTTTTAACCGAAACACCCACTTGTTATCGATGATTTTTGCATCTTCAGGAAGCGGTTCTAGAGTCCATGTGTTATTTTGTTCTAGCGCGTTCATTTCACTTTCCATAGCTTGTTTCCATTTTTCAGAATTTTCACTGTTAATTGCACACTCAAAAGAATTTGGTTCAATGTCTGCATAAAATAGAGATGGGCCATAATAATCAGGTCTTCTCAGAGTTCTTCTATCTCTTAGAGTACGATTTTCGGGGTTTCCATTATTTTCAACGTCGGCGTCGTTATCCATATTATCATCTTCTTCATGAGGTTCATCATAGTTTCCAAATTTTAACTGAATGTTGGCAGCGCCCATTGCTTCTTCTTCTTTGTGATTAGTTATCTCGTTTTCGTTGAAAGTTACGTCACAACTTATATATATTCGTCTTTTAACAGAGTCCCATAGACGATAGTTATTGACAGCATTGGCGTCGTATACGACAAACAATAACTTCTTACTTTTGGGGTCCCATTTTTTATGTGAATGTGGTGGCATAATCATATAAGCACTGCATCCAAAAGTTTTTATGTGCTTTACTTTTGGCTTTGTTTTAAACCATTTTTCAAAACAGCTGCTTCCTTCATGATTAACTGAAAGAGTTCGGTTTAAAATATATACAGCAGTGTTTACTGCCTCCGACCAAAGCTCTTTTGGCACATTTCTGTGAAGTAACATAGAACGTGCACACTCAACAATAGTTCTCATGTCCCTTTCAGCTTTGCCATTTTGCTGGGGTGTGTACGGAGCAGATAATTGATGAATAATTCCTTCCTTTTTTAAAAATTCTTCAAAATTTTTATTGACATATTCTGTTCCATTATCAGTCCTTAGTATCTTTATCATATTTCCCGTTTGTTTTTCTGCAAGAACTTTAAATTCTTTGAATTTTTCAAAAACATCAGATTTGTACTTAAGGAAGTAAACTGCTCTATAGCCACTCATCTCGTCTTTAAAAAGTACAAAATAGCGTGAACCACTTGGAGATTCTATGTTCATTGGTCCACAAACATCCGAATGTATCATTTCAGCAGGTTTTGTGACATTTTCTTTGATGCAAGAAGGATGCGGTTTCCTTGTTTGCCTGGCTAGTTGGCATGTTTCACAAAAAAATTCTTGTGAATTGTCAATTTGCAAATCATTTAACACTTGATTTTTCTCAGCATTTTTAATTTCTTTCAAATTAATATGGCCTAATCTTTCGTGCCAAATTTTCAACGAATTATCTGCCACAATATTGCAATGCTTAGATTTTATTCTAAACTGCATAATCCAAAGATTGTCTTTCCTTTTCCCTACGCAGGAAATTTTTCCGTGTCTGTCATGAAATTCACAGTGATTTTGAAAAGCGTGATGCGTAAATTGCTTATCAGTCATGACTCCCACTGAAAATAGATTTCGCTTTAATTCAGGAATATAAAGCACATCTTGCATTTGTCGGTCATGCCACTGACCTTGCACAAACACCTGAATTTCAATATTTCCTTTGCCGACCGCTGCTATGAATTTATCGTTCGCTACTCTAACTAATATCGGCTTTTCTAAACAAACGATATCTGTAAACCAATCTTTATGATTCGTCATATGCATACTCGCGCCTGAGTCGCAAATCCATTCACATTCTTCCGCGTCAGCACTAGCACTATACAGGGAGGATATATCACAAATATAGGCGTCTTCTGATTTGTTTCCTTTGGATTCACCTCTTGAGTTTTCTGGCAATTTTGCAAGACGTTTTCTGCACTCTTTCGCCCAATGACCTCTCATTTTGCAATAGTTGCATGTGGTTTTCTTCTTAAGATCATTTATATTCGACTTCTTGAACTGTCTTGGCTGAAATGTTTCTTCTAGTTTAGCCTGAAGTGCTTCAACTTGCAAAGCGAGACGTGAGGTTTCGTCGTCACCTTTAGTCATGCGGGTTTCTTCTTTTAAAAGCCTAGCAGTTAAATTATCCACTGTTTGCTGATCAGGGCTAACTGAATCCCACGCTGTTCGAAAGGCATTGTATTTCGTCGGTAAACTATTTATAATTTTTGATGATATTGCTGCATCGCTGATAGTTTCACCAACATCTTTTAGTTGCTTTGCGAGCGATTCTACTTTTGAAAAATGAAGAGAAATTGCATCATTTCCGGACATGCGATACTCGTAAAATTGTTGCCAAATTATCTCTTTTGATAACTCACTTTTCTGCTCGTGAATACTCATCAACTTTTTCCATCTACTGGCGGCTGTGGTGCAATTCACTAAACACTGAAGTTGATCTTGGACAATTGTAGTCAGCAAAATAACCTGAGCTCGGCTATTCTTTTTGTCCCATGCATTCCACTCGGCGGATGATCCATCTTCAGGTTCCGAAGTACTTCCATCGACAACAGACAAGAGCTTTTCTGCCTTGAGGATGATAGAAGTGCTGAACTTCCATAACTGAAAGTTTGAGCCATCAAACTTTGTTACTTGAACAAGTTCACTTTTTGTCGCCATTTTTCACAACACTTTAATGTCTTAATCAGCGGATACTATGCACTACTTGCAAGACCTGGTAATTTAGCGAGTACCTGGGCCCATAACCTGTTAGATTTAAATAACAGAGGCGACAGTGTGTTACGATAGTATGATATATTGATTAAGATTAAAAAATACAGAAAGGTTGTTACAAATAAATATCGCGACCCGTGAACAACAAAGCTTGCGTAAAGACTAACATCCTAAGCAGAAGCACAAAGTTATATCGGCAGCGTCGCCTTGTTGCCGGTCTCAATGCTGATTAACATAAACAGAGATTAAAATATAGGTCAATATCTTCAATAGTAAGCAATAAACATAATATGAGTACAGATTCTTTTGTAACATATTTCCCGAATATAATCTAACAATCACAGTACCACATCAGCTCTACTGTATATAACCAGATTGTGGATATACTGGATAAGAAAATGGCGGCTATTTTGATTCTCCTAGACTACTCAAAGGCATTTGACGTTATTGACTATGACCTTATGTGTGCGAAACTGTCCTACTATGGTTTTGATGAGGTGACGGTGACATTCTTTAAATCCTATTTATCTGATCGAAGCCAGTTTGTTAGATTGCATAACATCTCCTCACAGTCTGAAAGAATTGTATCTGGAGTACCTCAAGGCTCCATTCTGGGTCCTCTTTTATATTTAATCTATACCTCTGACATGTTTTTACTGAACCTGAATTCGCATATACAGGCTTATGCTGACGACACCCAATTTTTACTTGCATTTGATCCATCTAAGCCTGAAAATGCAGCTCTTTCTATGAATAGGCATTTAGAAGCCATAATGCAATATTCAAAGTCACATAATCTGAGAATCAATCCCACTAAAATAGAACTTCTATTGTTTTCCTCTGAAAAGCAGCGTAAAAACCTTGTAAATAAATTAAAGATAAAAATTGATAATGTTGAATTATCCTTTTCCAACTGTGGCAAGAACTTAGGCCTTTATTTAGATGTCAATTTAAGATTTCACAAACATGTACAAACATTATTACAAAAAAGCTACATTAAAATGCGACTGCTGTATGCGAATAGGTTAATCTTGAACTTTAAAACAAGAAAAAAGTTGTGTGAGAGCCTTGTTATGCCAGTGTACTTTTATTGTCTCATAGTATGTTATCCTTTTCTTGATGTTGTCACTAAGAAAAGAATTCAGTATGTTCAAAATTCATGTTGTAGATTTATTTATGGTATAAGAAAATATGACTCTGTTTCGTTATGTATTGGTCAGTTGGGGTGGTTAAAGTGTAATGATATTTTTAAGCAGCACCTGCTGGTTTTTGTGAGGAAGTTATTGGATTTGGATCGGCGACTGTATTTGTACAATAAACTTGAGTTTAGACATAGTAAGCATGCTTGTGTTTTGAGAGATAGAGCTACTCTTTCACTACCTTACCATAGGACAGCTATATACCAAAGGGGTTTCACTTATATTGCGGTCCATTTGTATAATTCGGTTCCTATGAAATTCAGACTGTGCAGTAGAAATAAATTAGGATTAAAATTCAAGAACTACTTGTTAAATCTTCAAAATGTTTATTTGCTTATTTATTATAGACATACTTATGTTTTGCTGTGTGTGTGGAAAAGCTAATTTTATTGCTTTATTTTAAGAACCGAGGGCTGTAGATGGTTAAGTGGAGGAATGGTCACCTGGTTAAACTTCGCCATCTGCTTCTCTTTCGTGCATATATGTTGTACCATGTACATTTATATGATTGAGAAAAATAAAGACGTTATTTATTTATTTATTTATTTATTTAAAATATACAATATACGTTAAGACCGTAATCTATATGTTTCATCTGAATAGCTGTGGTTTAAGTAGCATATTTCACCCTAAATAGAGTTAGGAAAGTGCGAAACTTCACTGACCCTAAATCTTCTCTGAAGATTTAGTCGAATTTTCTGAATCACTGAAGTATCTAAACTATCTAAACATTATATACCAAGACGTGTATTAATATTATTACTAAGTAAGATAAATTTCAGATTTCCAGGCTCGTGTTGTTGCCGTTCTTTAACGCTTACAGGCTTTAAATTAAGCCAATTCAAGTTTTTAATAATCAAAATAGCTCATAATATTTTTGCTTTCACGTATGTAACGTGATCATGTTTTGGTAATTTAGCAACTGAGTCTGAGGTGAAGGCAAATAAATAAAATTGGAAGCTAACAAAAAGAGTGGTGCGGTTTGCGGTTATCCCTTTAATTAAATAGCTATAAAATAAATTACTTAATATATTAAAACTTATTTCGAAAAACGAGTCCCTGAAGAACAAAATCTTCCGTAAATTGGAAGCTTTTCGATATTTTTTGTAGTCATTTAGAAAACCTATATTTGTTGACGAACCAATAGGCACATCCTCACATGATTCATATATATTTGAGTTTAATAATTATGTATTTATTTATTTAAGTAACTTTTTCTTTAAAATATTAGAAGAATACATTTTTGAACCATTTCAAATATTTATTTTAATATAAAAAATGCTATACTGCCATCTTCGAAGATTATTGACTTACCTTAGAAGATAATATGATATCCGCCCTTTTTGCCGATCTGTAAGTTGTAAAAGCTCTAAAATGTTGTTTTTTGAATTTATGAAAAGCAGGTTAATAGTTCGAGAGTGCATCGACAGCTACTACAACTTTAATAAGGTAAAAATAAAACATAAGAAAATTAGGGTCGTCGCATAGAAACCGTTTACCTACCTACATACATCAGTGCAGTTACAAGCTTTACTGATTTATCACCTAATGCGGGGGTGAAGAAACTTCAATAGGGTAATTTAATATTTATAGGCCAGTCTGAAGAAATGCATATCGATATTACGTTACTAACTTAAATGGTGACAATTTTAGAATAATTCATAGCTTGTAACAGTCTGATTTTGCCACTATAAAAGATTCTATATTTTGTGGTAAAAGTTATTGAATATTAACCCCTTCAGTTAATTAATTATAACTTCATTTGTTTAATTTGTTGTCAATAAGTTTAATGGACTTCCCGTTGCAGTATTTATTAATATTAATTAATTACATGTACATGCGATTATTACATGGTATGTATTAGCTCTTATAACACTGCTGTGGTCGTAAGTGATTACCCTGATCATCCTTTTTCTTATGTTGTCCACTTTTTGACAGTGTTATTTTAGAGTAGATAATCCATTGACTCGCTTAGGTTCATCAAACCACTAAAATAAGAATATTTTGTTGCTAAATGCGGCATATAAGCGTGGCCAGCTCAGTCGGTAGGGTATGAGACTTAATCTCAGGGTCGTGGATTCGGGCCCCACGTTGGACGCCACTTTTGTTGCTAAATGCAGCATGTAAAATAAAATTTATAATCTTTTATAGTGGCAAAATCAGACTGTTACAAGCATTTAATGATAATCCATTTTAAACTTCTGCAATTTATAAACAGTCTGGAAAGCTTTAAATACCGCGTCTCCAACTAAGCTAAAATTCGGTATCTGTACGTAAGAGAGCTTATGGCGCAAATATTATTCACATTTGCAATGTTGTCAAGATTACAGTTTTTCAGCAATTGATGTATAAATATTTTTTTTAAATGGCGCATAATAAAATGAATTCTCAAAGAATTATAAAGTACTTTAACCTTGAGTACTTTGCGCTTACACCCATTCATTTCTTAAATATTCTGCTTATCTCAGAAATTTGATAGAATTAATTATAAGCCAGCATGGGGAATTTCTGATCTGATCTCGAGCTAAAATATAATAAGTTATTTCTACCTCATAGTTTGGATTAGTTTGTGTTTATGATATTTTTACTAATAAGTATCTCAATAAGAGTCCAATAGCACGGTCCACAGTAAGCAAAATTTTAAAGAAATACAACGCAATGGACCGTGTAAAAGATCTGAGCTCACTAAAACTGCGGCAAATAACGATGAAGTCTTAGATATTTCGCTCAGCATCGAGAGAATCTATACCATTTTACCTGAGTTATTGGCCTGAAAACGACAATTGGACATATCAGTAGATCGCCTATTGATGAGTGATAAGTTCGATCCATACAAAATTAAACTAGTTCAAGAGCCCTCTGAGGATGACCTTGACTAAACGGACGATTCTACTACCATACCTCAGTACTAGTCACAATGGCTGACTTTTTAAGAGTGCTTGATTTTTATCGGTGGAGGTGATAAAAAAAGAATACGAACAAACTCTCCTCTAAAATTGAAACTAGTCAATCCTTACGAGCCTCATGCTACACATGACACAAAATGCCAAGCACTTGCGTACTTCGCGTCACAATTGACAAGACATTTTTGCGTTCGACCAATAACCCATTCATACCAGCAATGACGACATTGGAGATCCGAACTCACTCACGTGTATGGCAACACCGACAGGCTAGTCTTAATCTTCTCCTGATGATGCTAACATGGTTAGGGAAAAGCGCGTCGACTGCAAAAATTCTGTTTCGGTATTGTGAATAAAACTCTGTTTTAGGCTATGCTATGTTATATATTGCGCTAGAAATCTTTAGTACTAAATCCCAAGCGGTCACAAAAGCAAATATTGATACATCACAAATTCAGAGCACACATCCCTAGTTAGCTACTGTCAGCGTCGCCTAAATACGCTTCCTATGACAGGCGCAAAAACGTCAAATACAGATAATAATTCGATAATAAAGTCGGACGCGATATTATAGAAAATCAATTTCGAATTGAAATAGTTCCGGAATTTTATGATGGTATATTGCCACAATTATTATCCGTGAACTTAAGTATAATATCGTATTTTCGAACATCGTTATAATATAATGAGCGATGAGGGTTGAGAATATAATATTTGGAAATATTGCTTATTTAGTGGCATTTAGTGTTTTAGGTGGAAGTTAATAAAGTCGAACGAGATATTATAGATTATCAATTTCGAATTGAAATAATTCCGGCGTTTTATGATGGTATATTGCCACAATTATCCGTTAACTTAAATATAATATCGTATTTTCGAACATCGTAATAATAAAATGAGCGATGAAGGTCGAGAATATTATAACATTTAGAAATGTTGCTTATTTAGTGGAGTTTAGTATTTTAGGTGGAAGTTAATAAAGTCAAACGGGATATTATAGATAATCAATTTCGAATTGTTCTAATTCCGGCGGTTTATGATGGTATATTGCCACAATTATCCGTTAACTTAAGTATAATATCGTATTTTCGAACATCGTAATAATATAAGGAGCGATGAAGGTTAAGAATATTATAATATTTAGAAACATTGCTTATTTAGTGGGGTTAAGTGTTTTAGGTGGAAGTTAATAAAGCCGAACCCGATATTATAGAAAATCAATTTCGAATTGAAAATTTCGGCATTTTGCGGTAACTAAAGTATAAAATCGTATTATTTATTTCTTTCGAACATCGTAATAATCTAGTGAGTGATGAAGGTCGAGAATACTATATTATTTTTAAATACTGCTTATTTCGTGAGGTTATATATTTTAGGTGGAAGTTATTAAAGTAGAACGCGATATAATGGAATGTCAGTTTTGAATTGAAATAATTACGGCATTTTGTAATGGTATATGGCAACAATTATGCGTTAACTTAAGTATAATATTGTATATTTTTTATTCTTTCGAAGATCGAAATAACATAATGAGTGATGAAGGTCCAGAATATTATATTATTTAGAAATGCTGCTTATTTAATGAGGTTAAATATTTTAGGTAGAAGGTAATAAAGCCGAACGCGTTCGATAGCTTTTTAGGCAGGCGGACAGCTTAGACAGCTTTTTGGACAGATGAACAGCTGTAGAGAGAAGTAGCTTTTTAAACGGACATACATCTTTTTAACACACAGACAGATACATAGACAGACAGACAGCTTTACAGCTGTCGAGCAGCTGTTACATAACTCTGTTAAACAGTGCTCTATGGGACCAGCAGCTCAGGAAAAAAGCGGTTAGCTCTTGGTATAGAAATTATCATAGCCAATTCCAGTGGCTTAGTACACATACCACCAACTTCAAACTCAAAGGAACTGGTCGTGATTCCAAAGGGATATAAACAAAAGTAAAACTGTTTAAGGGCAATCTGCAATCCAGCTCTCTAGTTATTCCGAAGAGAGCTTTACAATTTGCCACTGAATTCATTTGGGTTGATGTTGAAAGGTTTTCTCGTAAGCCATAATGCTACTTTTACAGATGTGGAAGGTGGTATTTTTCAAGACGCGTTAAAGTAAGTCGATTCCCAAAAGTGCAGCAAATGTGTAGGAGAGCATGTAAGTAAGGAATAGTGAGGAAAGTGAGAACTTGATAGTATGCTATAAATAAGATCATATAGTACAATTTATTTGAATATGCGGTAACGTCAGAAAAGCCCTTAAAACTTATTTATTAGCTGTTAACAATGAACATAAATTCACTATAATTTTTTGAGATGCTAGAATAGCTAAAGGTAGCTTTACATGCCACACAATGCAATTTAAACCAATTTTAGAAATAAATGCTAACCCAAAATGGAAGGAGGAAGTTTAATGCGGTGCCAAATTATTAAAACTAAATCAATGCAAATTAATTAACAAACAATTTTTAAATAAAATGTTAGATGATATAAATCAAAGATCGTCAATGTCAAATAATCGATCGTCGCTCTCGTCTTCGGTCACTATGTCGGGGTTTATATCTGAATCATGGGATACTCTGACTACTTCCCATGCTTCTGGGATTTGTTTTTGGGTGTGTCCATGATCAACGTTTATTTTGCAAAGAACCTTCCCACGTTGCCAAAAGTTCGGAAGAGGTTCCTTTTAAGGCAGTAATAATAATAATAATAATAATAATAATATCCTTTATTGCCGACTCAATCATATTACAATGACATAGCAACGTCACAAAACATGGTTTGCCAAAAAAGGCCCACAAAATCTAAAACACATTTTTGCAACAAAAATTAAAGCAAAAATAAAACAAACCTTAAAGTAACAATGTTTAAAATATTTTAAAAAAATCCAATAAAACAGTACATAGAATGTTTGCACATCACTAACATTCAAAATTCAAAACCAAATGTGTATAGACACTTCACCAGTAGGAAGCCTGATACCTCATCCTTAAACCTATTTAGGTTTTCTATGTTTTTTAGATTTGCGGGAAGCTTACGATAGGCTTTGATTGCCATGAAGTAAGGACCCTTTTCAAAAAATGCAGAATTGTGTCTAGGGATACTGAGGTCGGACCTGCCCCTAGTGGTAACCGACATATCAGTTCCATACTGTTGGTGATTTCTCAGAAACAAATGCGGATTTTTTTTGACAAAGGTAACAAGAGACAAATAGTATAGCGAAGGAATAGTAAGGAATTTTAAATCTGAAAAATATCCTCTACAAGAAGTTCTGGGTCTAAGCTTTAGAATACAACGCACAATTCTCTTTTGTGCCCTGAAAATATCATGTGCTCCAGCTGAGGAGCCCCAGAAAATGATTCCATATCTAATAATGGATTGCACGCATGCAAAATAGAAGAGTTTTATTTATGCTTTCAGTGCTCAAAACATCCCTCAGACGACGTACAAGGGCACATGCACTGTTAAGCCTAGACTGAAACATGCTGGTGTGTAGGTCCCATGTCAGTGTAGGGTCAAGATGAACACCCAGAAATTTTATAAATTCTGTTACAGGTATTGTCTTATGGTTTAGTGTAACTAAGGGTGACTCTGTAATGTTCACAGTTTTGCTGAAAGACAGAAGTCCTGTCTTATCTGCATTTAATCTTAAAAAGTTATGTTGACTCCACACTGACATAAGTTCCGCCGCACGCGAGCAAACCACAGATAGCCCTTGCATTGTCCCACTTGAGACCACAACAGAGGTGTCATCAGCATATTGGCACACTGAGCCGGGGATAGGTTCCTTTGAAAGATCATTTGCATATAAGAGAAATAATATAGGTCCCAGGATAGACCCTTGGGGCACTCCCTGCTTCACATCAACAGTCTCTGAGTAGAACCTCTGTCCACCATCCATGATACAGACCGTTTGCTGCCTTCCTGAAAGATATGATTCAATAAGGTTCGTGCAGACACCCCTAACCCCATACATGTTCAGCTTTTTCATGATCAATTGTGTCGAAAGCCTTTGACAGGTCAAAATACAAACCAGCCACCTTCCTACCAGAGTCTACCCCTTGAAAAATGTGGCTCAGTGCCTCGAAGATTGCCAATTCTGTGGACCTGCATGGCAGAAATCCATACTGATGAGGGGAGAGAATCCTATTACGCATTAGAAAGGCAAGCAATCTGCTGTAGATTGCCCTCTCAAAGACTTTCGACAAAGAGGACAACAATGAAACAGGACGATAATTCTCAAGTTCATGAATGTCTCCCTTTTTAAAAACTGGGACAAGTAATGCTTTTTTAAGTTTATCAGGGAATTCTCCTGTAACAAAACATTCATTTATTATGTGTGCCAGAGGCCCGCACACCCACCTAGACACACATTTTAGAACATAAATTGGAACTTCATCGAGTCCAGCTGAGAACTTGTTTGGCAGCTGCATTAGCATATTGAACACCTCCAGTTCACCAACCGGGGTCAAAAACCAAGATGGATAATTTATAGTGTGTGAAAACTCACCTGGAAC